>JASCZW010009808.1:0-40267 GCA_034211315.2 Aedes japonicus
ACCGTGGGCATGTCGTCATTTTGGTTCCAAGGGTTGACTTTCCAACAGGACGTGGCGCCGACCTGCTACATAGCGAAGAAATCACAACCATGGACTGCGAAACATTTTCCAGGGTTCATTTTGAGCTCGGAGTGGCTCGTGAGTTCGCCGAACCTGAACGCTTACGACTTCGCTGTCTGGGTTTGTTAGAGGCCGAAGTCTGCTTAAAAAGCGGAAGGTGTAGAAATCCTGAAGTGATATGTGGCGGCAGCCTCGGATGAAATACCACCCGAGCACCTGCGGACCTCGTACGGTGTATTCCCGGATCGCCTCAGTGGCCAGTGATTTAATCCCCAAGAGCGAACAAGCGGAACTTGATCAGTGACTTTTCAAAAAGTGATCGGTTTTTCGTGCCAAGTTGAACGTTCTTGTTTTGATCAATTAATCTGGCCGTTTCAATGTAAGCACTTCAATTGCCGGATACTGTATTCGTACGGTGGCCCAAAAACAGGAATGCCGCCAGGATCCGTTCAAAATAAGGCATCTTCCGGTTTGTAGTTGCAGACAAAGCCACGTCCTCGCTCTATTCTTTGCAATTTTTTTGACAAAATATTCATTATGGACGATGAAACTTACGTTTTGGAAGATTTCAAACAACTTCCAGGAATGGCTTTCTTCAATTTCGCCAATCCTGCCATCGGTCCTGGAGTTCCGTCCAACAAAAACAGCAGGGCTCTGCTGCAGCGGCGCTTTCCGGAAGAAACAGGACGTTCCATTTCCAACAAATCCGTACCTGAGTTGCCAGCCAGGTCACCGGGCGACGCCTGTACAAACTCCTTTGGCTGAAGTGAAGCGCAAAAATCCTCAAAAAGGACAAAAACCTTCAAATATGCCGTTAAGACCGGTGGTCCCGATGCATGACCTGTTCATCGATTTGGCGGCGACTTACGGCATAATCGACCGCACAAAGCTTTTCGCGTAGAATTATGGGACGAGAATTCGGCTTTTCTGGGAGGCCGTTAAAAACATTCAAACCACACTGTCAGATGGCGAAGAAATCGTGTGAGTCTCGATTGCGGACTTGTAAGATGATCGGTGCCAAGCTTCCGCGTGGCAATCGGGCATCGTTGCGGTAGATGGATCGGCCACAACAACCGCAAAGCTGACCTCCAGGAATAGGCTTGGCAAGCTGACGAGGGCTAATGTGGAATGAGAGGAATGTCAATAACTGACGTTTTTCATTACGCCGTTTTTCGATGACGCCGCGCTGCCGCCGCCAGCAAGATGTTTTTTACGCGCCGCTGATGACTTTCTTCTTTAAGAAGAAGAATAGCGAAGCTGGACATGACGAATAGAAATCGAAGGAAGCGTTCCTGAAGCACAAGAATTTGAAGAAGGAAGAAACAAAAGGAAAAAAATGGAAGAAGATTTACAGACGAAGACAAGTGGAAGGAGAAAATTCAAAGCAGGACACAGTAACAGAGATAAGAAAAAGTATAAAAATCGCAAGAAGCAGGAAAAAGTTGAAGCAAACCAACGGAGCAAATAGAAAGAGACGCAGAGAAGTTGAATAACAAGAGTTGAGTAAGGACGAAACTAAGTGGAGCGAGAAAAAGAATTACTGGAAATACTGTACCTGAAATAGATTAACGAAATCAGATCTTCGTACGGCACGAATGCACCATTCTGGCGCAAAGTGTCATTAATAAGAAATGTGGCTCGCAAAGTTAGTAAGTCAAAATCATACGTACAAAAATTGAAAGAGGGGCAATGATCACAAGTGTACAAAGTGGAGTGTTGCCCAACCGTGATTAGCCAAAATTTCACTGCAAAAGTCGTGAGTAAGAGCTTTGTCACCAATTTTTTGCAAACATTTTCTTGTATCATAATGACGAAGAAAATACGCGCACCCGAATACTTTAAATAGTTTCCGTCTGGCTTTGTATACCGCAGTGTCAGCGATCGCCAGTTGCTGAGCATTTCGCTACAAAAAGGTGTCCAAATGCCTGAAGAGGTATCGATTAGGGCAGGCCATATGTAGCTGTAACCGAAAATCAAAAGCCGGTTCCCACCGTCACAACTGGCTATGATGTGAACGAGAAAGAATGTCTGCAAATGCGGTTGCTAACGTTTATCAGAAACCACGAGCTGGAGGAGTTGTTTGGCTGATTTGGCGTCTTATCACTATGTGATATCCGTCCCGGAACGGTATAAGGCACAAGAGGTCAAAAACGTGCCAAAAACAGTTAATCCACCAAACTGTCCACAACCCCGCCCAACAGAGAAGTATCGGCTGTAGCTGCCGGGAAATTTTCGAAACTAAGAAGAAAGCAAATGCTACCGATGATTTCCAGCGACCTCAATCAACTGTTTCTTATGTAGATATAGCTCGATTATTGGTAAATAAACAATTGGTTTAGGTTGTACGTTTATGTTGCTGCCATCATTTTGCCGTCCAAAATTTAACGTGGACAGGTTTTAATCCACCTGGAAGAGGTGCAGTGACTTATGCTGGAGATTTGAAAAGTCTCTCAGTTGTATTTGAACAGACAATTTTGTAAAATCATGGAAGTCTGGCCAAGGAATCCGCCTGCTCTTATTTATTGCCGATTTTGTATTAGCTCATTAGCTTCAAGCACCAGCATTTTTTTGATGTATGTTGCCAAAATTTCGGGTTTCCGACTCAAAGTAAATCTGACGCACGAGTCTAACACACTGCACCGCTTCCTGTGAAGTGGAACAGAAAACGTTTGACTGACATTAAGGACATTGCCACGAATGAGCAGAAAGTTTTTTTCCGTTGATCGACGTGCATCTCGAAATTACGGATCTTGGAATTTGAGAAAAGAGAATTATTTGTGCACAAACATTCTAGAGAATCCTTTGCGCATCTGCCGCACAAATAGCAAAAGTGTTAAAATTCCTAAAGTCACCGGTGTGTCTCGCGTAATCAAACGTTACAAGGATACTCTGAGCGTGGATAGAGCTACAGCACTAAAGTGGCACATGGGACAATGCACGAATGAGTTTTGACGAAATTTGATGGCTGTATTTTTGATGGATGACGAAACGATATGTCAAAATGGATTATAAACAAAACTTTCGACGAAAGCTTTACCTGCAATTGGTCATGGGATTGCTAATGCTTGTTCGAAACTAATGTTTTGGCAAGGAATCTGCAGTTGTGGCTCAAATCCAAGGTTGTCATCATATCTCGATGGCACAATGACGCAAACAACGTTAATTTCATCGCCAAAGAACTTAATCCTGAATTGCCCTGAGTTCAGACCGATCGAAAAATATTGGGCAATTATCAAGCGAAAACTTCGAGGATGTGGTAAAGAAGTGACGAATGCACAAGAAATCCGTTTAAAGTGGAACAAGTCTGCCGGTACAGTGTCACCAGCGACTGTGCAGATCATGATGGCATCGATCACAAGTAAAGTGCGACAGTTCTGTCTTAAACGCGAAAGTAATATCTTGTTGTATATCGTCTCGAAAGCTGAATAAATACCTTCGTTTGACGTTTTGATCTAATCGTGAATGTTGTTAATTCCTGAGTTATGATCACTTGAATGCGTCCAAATCTCATTTCAAATCGGGCTTTATAATGGTAACATTATAAAAAGAACGAACTCACTAAATGAAGTCGCGCGACTTTTGTAATAAATTGAGGTATGTTGGAAATAAAGTAGTTTGTTAGCTTTGAAGACATGATTGATGTAAATCAAGTCAAAGAGTACTGTAACTTATGCTGGAAATTCATTTTTTCATGGATATGGAACAATTTGGAAAAATTTGTGGTGTGTTTGTGAAGTTCCAACATAAAACATTGTAAATTGCGTGAAACCTATGGAATCGTCTGTAGCAGCAAACTTAGGACACTCTTGTCTTTGTGTCGTCATCATTACTCAGCCTTCGCTAGCAATGTTCTGTCTCCCTATGACTCGAGGAGGTGTAAGGTAGAAGCTTGCCCGAGTCATGCAATTACACTTATTTCGTTTCGAATTTTAACTTAAAAAGCAGTTTCTTTCAATTCGTTCTGAGAAAACACAGTTCTGCACAGTTCTGGCATTCATGTCCGAAACAAAGGGACTTCAAATCCCGAACAATCGACCTCCCTCCTCCCAGAAACATACTGCTGAAACACTGCACCCGCCCGGTCGGTTACAAAATACACACCGGCACAGCAGCGCAGTCACCATCGGAGAGATGTTCCCCCCATTCCCTCCTCATCCGTGGCCGCGGAGACGCCACAATAGGTTTTACCGATCCACTCGCAACGTGGGTTCTTCGAGTTGGTGTTTATTTTCATTGAAAATTTAACAACAACCTCAGAGGTGTGTTAATGCACGCCGCTCGACGTTCGTCTGTTCGTTCGTTCGTTCGTTCGTTCTGTTCGCTCGCCGAATGGATATTTCCGGCCCTGTATGCTCCTGCCCTCCTCCCCACGTGACGGGCAGGCAGCGACTGCCTGAAATGGAGTTGTAATCGGAAAAGTTTGTTTTTCTTTTTCATCCACCTTACCTTTAGAAAATAAACCGTCGTCGTCGTCGCCGTCGTCGGCGGCAAAAAGAATTGACGAACAGCGTCATCGTCGTCGCTATACCTACATGTAGCGTCGCCATATTTCATTTGAGGCATACATCACGTGATCGGCGGCGGTGGTGGCGCGGCGCCAAAAGTCGATTTATTACCGCACGGCAGTTTCGCCGGTTCATTGGCGGCGAAAGCGGCGGTGGTGGGAGTGAGAGGCTAGCGATGGTACTGGCAGTGGCGTCGTTGGCAAGGAAACCAACGACCCACGGTGGGAGTGGATGTCGATCGACGCAGACACTTGATGGCAGCGGTGAGTCTCGGCGCTAGGGTGATTGATAGGAGCGTTCAGTTGATTTTTTTGGTTGAGGAAAACACTTGATGGCTTCAGTACGAACTGGAGAAGCAATTTGGAGCAGAAATAGACGGTGGAAAATCAAAGCGATAGATCTTTGCCGGCTTCTTCCCACGGATTTTCGAACGATCTCATTACTTTCACAGGTGAAACTTTTTCTGTCAGCTCATCGCAATCTCAAAAGTAGCATATTCAATTTCAAAACTTTCCAGAGAACTCTCTATTTGTGTACCTGTAATCTTCCACGGGAAAATGATATGGTTTTCAGGATCGTATTCCATCCACGACAGCCAACATAGTTTCCACAGCAGAACTTCATCTTTCACGAACGAACCATCTTTGTGCCACAATCACCATCCAACAATGCTTCCATTATGTGGAACATCACATCGTTTACATCACGAGTTAACATCATTTTCATCATCATAACAATCACAAACCCTCGCCTCGGAAAACTCTCTCCAAACCTTTTCCCAGTCTGCCTCCTGGCTAGACTCCAATCCGAAAATCCTCCCATGATGGTATCGCTTGAAGACGAAGATGATGATGATGCCCCGCCGGTACATAGATTGGAAAAACGAGGGGAAACCGACGGCGACGAATGGTGGAAAATCTCTGGCACGGAATAGAAAAGAGGCTACCCGAGCAGGAACGAATAACTTGATAACTGGCCTTTGGTATTTAAGAGCGCTGCATAAGAGGTAAAAATACCTGAGGAAAATACCGTAAAATTGTTCCCACAGTGTTATGCGAATACCAAATTGAGGTAAGACAATACCAAAATAGAGTACCTCTCAGGTATTCTCCAGGTATCGCAAATAACACGTTTTGTTATTCGAGAGATATTTTGCTTCCCAAGCAGCAATAAAGCTAGCATTATTGGTTCTAGCAACTTGAATGTGACTTAATTGAGTCACACTGAAATTATTTCAACTGATTTAAGACTAGGTGCTAATGCCCGAGCAGGAGACAACAACATACAGGAATACCTAGTTTTGATCTTGACATATTAGCCTCAGGCACAAAGAGCTCAGATTAAGAGGTAAAAATACCACAAAATACCTTAAAATTGCAAGCAAAATATCTCTCCAATAACAAAACTTGTTATTTAAGATACCTAGGAATACCTGAGAGGTACTATTTTGGCATTGTCCTACCTCAATTTGGTATTCGCATAACATTGTGAGAACAATTTTATGGTATTATCCTCAGGTATTTTACCTCTTAATGTGAGCTCATGAATACCAAGGCCAGTTATCAAGTTATTCGTTCCTGCTCGGGTAATTATCAAGATCAAAATCAGGTATTCATATGTTATTTTCTCCTCCTCGGGTAGAGATACCTTATTGTGCCATGTCGGAGAAGCTTCTTAGATAGATTCCTCCTCTAGTGGAGCACATATAATGGTAAGGTTGGAATCAACTGGATTTACATGGAAATAAAAGGAAGCCGTAGTTTATGGCGATGTCGGGTGCACGGAGATAAAAATTCAGTCTTAATTAAAACAGTGGTAATTGGTTGGCAGCTGAAAATTTAGGAATCATCGTTCTGAAACCGATGTAAATTTCATAGATAATTTCCCGCCGTGTCTAATATTTAAAATAGTTGGAGTAACAAAATTGTTGAAGGATTTAAAAACTAAAGAACTTAATAAACAACACATTATGCTTCAATCAGATCATCGCCATCTAGATATCAAGCAATTAACTAATGTTGCGTCCTTTGTAGTTTAAAATATCAAAAATTCATACAACCTCTTTGTTGCCGTGCGGTCCTATCCTCATTTTGCGGGTGCAAAGTGTAGAGGAGAAGTTACGAAAACAGAATTTGAAGCCACCAATTTAATCGTTTCTAAAGCGGTGACGTAAACAAATGGCCAAACATGCAAAAATGCAAACTGATTATGTTATCCTATACAGTACAGGACAAAGAAAGTAGGCATCCGCTCTTATAATGTTCAGCTCATCTAACCATATTTTAATGCAGAAAGTGGTAAACCTTCCATCTTCCACCCGCACACATAGCCCTTCTCTTCTTCTTCCATGATTATGCAGACACTTTCGCGAGAATATTTACTGATTTGTCAACATACCAACACCGGACATAAGTTCACAGTTGACTTTGAGGTTATTTTGCATTTATGAAATTTTAGATTCCAGCTCTTGGTGATATGCGAGACACTGATGCAACATTCCCCATCAGTTGTCAGATATCATGAACGGCAACGGCGCACAAAGCGTTGAATATAACGACTGTTCCAGAAAGTATAAACACCTTATTTCCAACGGTCACTTGAATATAATGAAATATTTCAACATGTTTTGTCAGTCCTTTGTTTGCACATTTTTTGAATGATATAGCTTCATAAAAGTGCTCAGTGGTTGCTATCAAAATGCGTCTTTCTCCGAACAACGAACAGTACCGTGCACAAATGGCACTCGCGAGCGGACTCTCCCTGAGAAAATTGGCCAAGGAAGAGGGTGTAAGGCGTCGGAGCGGTATGATCTGCGGATCCGGAATATATAGAGAACAGTGCACGTTTGAAGACGCGACGAAGAGCGGCTCGGAAATCCGGTCCCGTTAGTCTGGATATCGATAAAGATCAGGATGCCT
Source organism: Aedes japonicus (assembly GCA_034211315.2). Lineage (NCBI taxonomy): Eukaryota > Metazoa > Arthropoda > Insecta > Diptera > Culicidae > Aedes > Aedes japonicus. The sequence goes on from JASCZW010009808.1 coordinate 7,484, forward strand.
ACAAGCGAAAATCCAGCGGACTTCCGTTCGGGATGGTTGGGCAAAACTAGTACACCTCGTCGAGTGAACGTCACGTGCAGCTAAAAAGACTGGGCTAAAAACATACCGGAAGCAGAAACAACCCAAAACAGGCCGCGTCCGTGAAACCACGGGGTCCGCAAACCCTACGATTCGTTATTGTAGCAGTCCTGGTGTATAATAATGGACGATGAAACGTACGTGAAACTAGATTACAAAACACTTCCCGGACCACAATTCTATACTTTAAGCGAAGACAAAGACTTGCAATTTTTACTGAAAAAGTCGGTAAGAAGGTTATGATTTGGCAGGCAATATGCGAGTGTGGTAAAACATCTAGTCCGGAATGTTTCCAGAAGCGATTATTGCCGATAATCAGGCAGCACGAAGGTCAAGTAGTGTTTTGGCCTGATTTGGCGTCATGTCGTTACCCAAAGGACACTTATGAATGGTACAAAAGTCAAAATGTATGTTTCGTGCCAAAAGACATGAATCCGCCGAACTGCCCGGAGGCACGGCCAATCGAGACTTTTTAGGCTTTAACCAAACCAAAGCTTCGAAAATTCAAAATGGTGAAGTACCACTGTGCAGAAGCTAATGGGTCATGTTCGAGGAAAAGTTAGAGCGTCTTGACTATGATTAAATATTTTAATTAAATTCGAGAGTAAAATATCATATAAATACAAATACAAATATGATTTGCCAAATAAAATTATGTAAACTAAAAAACTTTTTTCAATTTTGAAAGTGCTTATACTTTCTGCAACAGTCTATATGGGGATGGGGGACAAAAAATCAAAACTGGATAATATAGTCCACGCCACGTTAGATGAGATAGTGCGTTTGCATTTACGGCATCTGTCACTTTTTCTCACTTGTTATAGTAGTTGTGATGCTTTTCCAAGCTCACCAGTACTTGTTTACATAGCACATGGCATCTATAACCCTTTCGAGACGGACCATACATTGGCCATTACTTCTAATTTTACCTTATAAAGTTACTTACTTACTCTTCCAAAACAAAACATTCTTTAATTGAAGTGCACCCATATGATAATGGTGCTCCATTTTATGCTATGGAGCGTTTCCAGATGAAATCAGCCGGAAAAAGTCAAATCTTGCACGACCCTCTCCCCGATTTGATGAAACCTGCATATGTCTTCGAATTGTGACGATGGATTTTCCATGGGGTTAAGGGAATTTTTGACTCAAGGCATGTTTTTCAGAAGGGCGTATGACTATTTGTCATATTTTTCAAAAATCATAACTCGAAAACCGTTGGTTGTAATAAAATTGCGTCTGAGAAAGAAGTTGTAGTTAATTAATTGAAATTATGAAAAAATATGTAAACTGTAAAAAAAAAATTTTTCTTCAAAAAATATCAAATATTAAACCTTTTTTTTTAATTACTTTATTATCGAGATTATTCAGCCTTGGGATGGTTCGTCTCCTGTTGCAGTCACCAAATACCTTTTGGGTATTTTCGTAACATATCCGGGGGTGAGATTCGAACTCGTGACTTTGGCGTGAGAGGTATTGATGTTAACCAACACGCCGGGGTCGCCCCCAAAAATTAAACTTTAAAATCAATTAGCAAATCTGTCCAACGTACGATTTTTATAATTTGTTTTCCAAAAAGACTTGCATAAGAAGAAGAATAGAAGTTGTTCTACGATGGAGCAACTTAAAAAAAAATAGTTCTTAGAAGTAAGACAAATTCAAGTTTTTTTCCAATTTGTTGTTTTTGCATAAATAACCATATTTTAATAATATAATACGATTTTTCTAGTGATTTTAAACAAAAATGCGCTTGGTGAGCAACATTCTATATGTACCCCTTTTTTCAAAAGTTAGTCGTGATTGTCCATCTGCAAAAGTATTTTTTTCAAATTGTACATCCAATTTTCATCAACTATCCTTTTGACACCAAGAAGATTGAACATCTTCTTAATTAACGAAATTAACGAATCTTAATTACCAAATAAAAATTTTGAATTTTTTTTGTTCATACATTTATTTATTTTTTCTACTATTTTAAAAAAAAATTGAATTAACATTTTTACAAACACTATTTCCTAACATTCCTATAAATATGATGAAAACTCAGTATTTCGTCAGTTGAAAATATTTTCGCAGCGATTTTGTGTGGACAATGGACAATCACGACTAACATTTGAAAAAGGGATATTTTCATGTAAAAGCCATTTTTTCGACATTAATTTCAAATTATCTCGAAAACGGATACATTTAGAATGTGCTGCTCTACCAAGCGCATTTTTGTTTAAAATCACTAGAAGAATCGTATTATATTTTTAAAATATGGTTATTTCATGCCAAAAACAACAAATTAGAAAAAAGTTGAATCTTTCTTCATCGAAGAACTTTAGCTTAGGTTGTTACATCGTAGAACAACTTCTATTCTTCTTCTAATGAATCAAAAGTTTTTTTAGAAAAAAAAATTTAAAAATTGTACGTTGGACAGATTTGCTAATTGATTTTTAAGTTTAATTTTTGATATTTTTTAATAAAAAAAAATTTTTTTACAGCGTACACATTTTTTTCATAAATTCAAATTAATTAACTACTACTTCTTCTCAGACGCAATTTTATTACAACCAACGGTTTTTGAGTTATGATTTTTTGAAAAATACCCATGACAAAACACATACGCCCTTCTGAAAAAATTGTCTTGAGTCAAAAAATTCCCTTAACCGGCGGAAAATCCATCGTCACCAATTCCGAAGACATGTGCAAAGTTTCATCCAAATCGGAGAGGGTCGAGTTCAGCCATATGCTCATTTGGCAGAGAAATGCTCTACCTATAGAAATGCTCTACCATGTTCTACTATTCGTTGAAATTTTACTTCTTCTCTTTCCCTTTGAAAGCCTTGAGCCGAAATTTGTGGAAGTATTTTCAGCTGTGGACTCGCCAGTTCCTATATTTCTTAGGTTTTTTCGCATTAGAACACATTTTTTCCTCAGGACGTAGGATTTAAGGAAAATTTAAGGAAAATTTCGTCTTAGAAGAAGTTGTAACTAATGAAATGTTTTTCAAGAAAAAAAATACACTGAGACTAAAAAATTCGTTAATTCATGCTTGAAAAACATAAAATGTTGATTTTCTCAGCGGACCCCCCCCCCTCTTCGATCCTCCTAATTAAAAAAAAAAAGCCGAAGTTTAAGGACATAACATGTTGACGAAGTTGTCAAAGAGTTTAAGATGGTCACTTCTTTTTTTTAACTATTAAAAAAAATTTAAATGTTAAAAAGGATAATTTTTAATTCAAATATACTAAAGACAAATTTAATGCATTATTTTAAATTAAAACGCATGTATAATTTCTTCTCGTTAGCCTTGCCGTTCTCAAGTTATTGCGAATTTAAATAACCGAATTTGATGTTTTTGCAATTTTTTGTGGTCCTCTGATTGTTAGCCGTGTATTTTTCATAATAGATTATTGAAACCAGGCTATTTTTTGGTATTTTGAGTTTGATCGTTTACTTCAGATAGCATTTGTATCGGTTCCGTTGCATCTAAACCGAAACGGGTAAGGCTGACAGCCTCCATGTCTGAGAAATATTTGTTTCGTATTCAATAATTTGTGGACTAACATTTGAAAACGGCTGAAAATATTGTTGCAACAAAATTTCCTTTTATTCAAATTCGCAATAACGTCAGAGCGGCTAGGTTTATTTTTGTTGAAGTTATATTAGAAAATATGCGATTTCGCAAAATTAAAAAAATCCATAAAAAATTCAAAACTAATACTTAAAAAATTAAAGAAATGACCTTCTTAAACTCTCCACCAGATTTTAGGATATAACTTCAAGCTCTAAAAAAAAATCAAAATTCGAAGGGGGGGGGGGGGCGGCCTACAAAAAACACAATGTTCTGTGTTTTTTTAGAATGCATTTACATGTTTTTAGTTTGAGTGTTTTTTTTTTGGAAAAACAGTCAATGACCTACAACATTTTTTCAGACGACATTTGATCAGAATAATCGTTTACATGTTATGATGTTCTGAAAAAATAAAATTCATATCTTACATAAGCCCTTATAGAAAATTTGTCCAGGAAATTTTGGATTTTTTTAAATGAAAAATGTTTTCTTGGGTAGAAACTTACATATGGACAGAATTTCATTAAAATCGGAAACTGTCGATACAAAATCAATATTTGTTTAGCGTTTCTGGCTGGAAATGATCAATAATCAACGTTCATTATTGTGAATCATCGGTTGAAGTTTTTTCGAAAACTACTCTCAGCTAATTTACTTCGCTTTGTTATAAAATTTTGCAGCTTGAAAACCGACATTTTTTAGAGATATTTGACTAAAATTGAACTTATTTCTAAGAAACTAACTCAATCATGCTCAAAGTTTACCGAAGATCGGTTATAATACTTCGTAATGCACACATCAAAATTATATTCGTTACTTTTGTAATCAGAAAACATAGTATTATTTATGTAGTTTAAGCTCAGAAAAGGTTCCATCACTCCATATGAGTACCAAGTCGTCAATGCCTCTGGCAAGCACCTTATTCAAATTTCGCCTGATGCTTTACTGTTTCCTATTCCATTGTCATTCTGTACTAATCTCTATATTGTGAAAAGTAAATTTTCAAAGTTTCCTCGAAATCATCTGCCCCGTCTTTTACTGATATGGCTTCTCTCAAGACTGAGATAGTTGCAAATTTTGGTTTTGATGGAAGGAATAAGTTTCCGGGTGCTTTTGTACTCCTTTTCTTTGTATTAGAAGCAGTACTTTTGGGAAAGGCTTTCTTTCTTTACCACAAAGGAAACTTAATCTGGGATCCAAAAATGGAATTCCGCAGGTTGAGTTCCGATCTGAACTGAAAAAGTATTATAAAAACGTGGGGTCAATTTACCTAGGTGCATTTTGGGAAAATCCCAGAGGAGATTTTTACGCCGCATAATTTTAGTTTGCAAAAAGTGAGCTTGCTAAAAACTGCTTTCGAAAGTCCCGAAAATACTGAATGGAATAGTGTAGAGTTACACTGTTGATAAATTTTGTAAGGACATGCGTTTATTTTAATATTATTTCCGCAGAGCAAAACACAATTAAAAGGATATGAAGTAATTTACACTCAGTAAAAGTCAACTCTCAAACATAAATCAACAATCCAATAGGCGAATACTCCTTCATTGAAAATTTCCATTGAATATTCTTTCAAATAATACATTCCAACGAACTCATCCTGTATCACACCGCTCTATCCAGTCTAGACAATAAACTCCTCAACCCATTCGAGATAGATACTACAATTGAAGCTCCAAATAAAATAAATAATGGACTCCTTCAGCCAAGCTGGGATGGGAAATGAGATCGTCCCAAGAATAATTATCTCTAGCCCATCTTCACTGGGATCCATCTCTAGACTTTAGTGGTGTCGCCTTGACTTGATTGTCCCAGTTCACTCACCCCACTCTCCCTTCTTCGCCATCCTCTCTCCCCGATAGACAGAAACGTAAATTTTCATTTAAAAGATACTTTATAGCCAAGCAAAGCTAGAGTGCTCCTTTTTCACGTCTCTGCGAGCAAAATTAATTCAAATTAACAGCTCTCCTATTTCCATTAGAAAACCGTTAAAGATTCTCAAGCTAGTCGAGTAGTGGTAGTGACACTAATGCAACCTTTTCTATTCTGTGTCTCTCTATTTTCAGAACACTTGCAGAATTCAGCAGTCGCCATTCCGAAGGTAAATTGCCGCACAATAATCCGCAAAAATAGCATCAACCCAGAGAATATCATCCGCTCAAAGACGAGACACTTGAAAAGATCTCGCATTGACGTCACACAATGGTAATTGCACATTGCACCACCTTAATGTTTACAGGGCAGCCTCAGCATCCCGTGTCTGGCTGGCTCGCACAATGATAAATATCGCATATTCGTCAGGGGCCGCCTAAAGCGCGCCATACAGTTGCGCGCTCGCCCCATGCTTGGGATGATGCCAAATCGAAAATTTGTTGATCCTCTTCGCGGTCAGTCGGCCGGTCGGTCGGACATCTGCGCCCTATACACACACCCTAATGTCTCCGACCGCCAGCCGCATTGAAGACGGCTGGGGCGAATTTCACGCCAACTCGGCTATGGAGCTGGCGAAACTATGCCATAATCGAATGATTTATGTATGTCAAGATTTCTTTATTATGTTAATCAACGTATAATACTTTCTTTTAAAAAAAAAATCATCTAGTCTGACATATGAGAATGGCAAATGTTTTCTATAGTCATTTTTTTTAACCTTCTTTAGGTGTTGGTGTCAATATGAACCACAATGGATTTTAAAAATGTTGTAACTTTCTAAAATATGTATCTAAACGTTTGAAATTTCTTGACTTTTCCTAAATCATAGGAAGTTACATTTCTGCATCGAACCCACATTTTTTTTTTTTTTTGACATTTCTGAAGGGCTGTTTAAAAAAATTACGAAGAAGGTGTTTCGGGTCATATTGACCCGTTTTTCAAATTCACATTACGGAAGGTTTATATCAACAAATTTTGAAGTCTTTACAATTAAAATGCTTGTTGGAATCCCAATTGTTAGTTTCCGGTGAGTATTTCTCTTTTTGACCCGATTGCCTACAATGCACAGTGGTCCAGAATGCGAGTTCAGCTGGAAAGATACAATTTTAGCCTAAATTTGAAGTTTTGGAGCAAAATTGTATTCTACAAAGTTGTTTCTGATAACAAGGCGCTTTTTTTTGTTGTAATTGAAAACTAGGGTGGTCTTTATTTTCAGAGAAATCGAAAATCTAACTTTTTTATTTGCAGAAATAAAAGCATTTATTATTTGGAAAAGTTGTAGAATAAATAGTTTCCATCAACGTAATTTTTTCTGTACCTTTTGATAAGACCAAATTAGAGCATTATTTCCTACGTGTCCTTAGGGTGCCCCTATAAAAATCAGTTATTTTGTTATAACTTTTATATTTCAAATTTTTCAGCAAAGTTGTCTTCGCATTGATTCTAGAACAATTAAAGTTATAACTTTTGTCGTGCTGTAATTGTCTCTATCGTATGTCAAACAAAAGTTATTATGGTAAAAAATGGGCCTTTTTCAAATGTTGTTTTTTTCTAGTTGACGCAAACCAAAAAATCATTTCTTAACAGCATTTGAAAGTATTTTTATTATTACTTATCATGTCTGAAAACTGGAGATTGGTTATTTTTTTAAATTGAGTAAAACACATTTTAAAAAGGCGTAATTTTATAAGAACATCCTTAATTACTCGCTAACGGTAAGAGACATCGGCAAGATTTACACGTCAAAACTTTTATCTTTTCAAGTTATAAAAATCATCTGTAGACAACAATGTTGAAATAATCGAAATAAAAAGTTACAGCAAATGACTCTTTTTTCTGATGGGACACTGGAAAAAATGCTCTAATTCGGTCATATCAAAAGGTACAGAAAAAATTATACCATCAAAGTTACTCGTACTAATAACTCGACTACGAGACTCGACTCGACTCGAGTACGAGACACTGAAGAAGTCTGCACATTGTAGACGAAATACGCGTATCTGTCGAAGATAAGCAAAGGTAGTTGGAATTAAATGGAGATTACTAATTTTTTCTTCTAAATTATAGTTACAAGTATTCCACTAAACAGCTCAAACCCTCTAGAATAAAGTTGTTTCTGAGATGACAATTTTGCTCCAAAACTTCAAACTTAGGCTGAAAATGTATCTTTCCAGCTGAATTCGCATTCTGGACCACTGTGCAATGTATCTGTTCCGAAAGAGAGCATGGTTTGCCACGATCCATGAGGCGACGGCAGATACAAAATTCATCGGAACATGCTTTTCGACGGCCCAAACTTTATGATTTTCAGTCATAGTCTACTTCTAGCCTTGAAATTGATCAATGACCAGTCCGGGACAATCCGGATGTCCAAGGGGACTCGTTTAGGAGGTGACAAATACAGATTTTCGCCGAAACATGCCTTTCGACGGCTCAAACTTCATTATTTTTGTTGAGTAGTCTTACTTCTACCCTAGAAATGGCCCAATGACTATATTGATCATTCCGGGACAATCCGGATGCTCTGGAGGAAGCCTTTAGGCGGAGACAAAAACAAATTTTCACCGAAACATGCCTTACGACGGCTCAAACTTCATGATTTTTTATGAGTAGTCTAATTTTGGCTTAGAAATGGCCCAATGACTAATATTGATCATTCCGGGACAATCTGGATGCCTAGGGTAAGATGCCTTCCGACGGCTCAAACTTCATAATTTTTGGTTGAGTAGTCTACTTCTAGCCTTCAAATTGGCCATTTTAGAATTACCCGGATGCCCTGGAAGAACCATTTAGGTGGGACGAATACATAATTTTGCCGAAAAAAGCCTTTCGACGGGTCAAACGTCATGATTTTTCATAAGTAGTATACGTTTAGCCTTGAAATGGACCATTGAACATATTCACTATTCTGAGACAATCCAGAAGGGCCGGGTGAACCATTTATGCCTTTCGACGGCACAAACCTCATGATTTTTTGGAAACAATTTACTTCTAGTCATTAAATGGACGAATGAACATATTGACCATTCCGGACAACCCGGGTACTCTGAGGAGACCCTTCAAAAGGGGATAAATATGGTTTTGCGCCGATACATGCCGATGCTGCTAAATTTCGATCATCCCTAAAGAGCTAAGAGCTCATTATAAAAGCAAACCATGCCAATTTCACATTTACTGACGACATGAAACATGAAACGCATATTATGTTCTCGTATTGACTTACTTTAGTCGTTTTTTACATGGTCAAGTAATTTAATTTGTGTAATGTGTAATTTGTCCATGTACATAATTCAAGTTTGAAATTTGGCATTCTTGTTTTCATGATATCTTAATTTTTTGTCTACAAACTATACTAAATATTAAATATCATGTAACGGGGTAAAGAAGGGACCATCAGGGCACCCAAGTGAAACGATTTGGATAAAGAGCATGGGACTGCCGCCTCCCTATTGTTAACATTTCGCGTAACGAGGGCGGTCTCTTCGACCCCATCTGGTCTATCCTAGACCACCGCAGGCACTGGCGGAGCCTTGGGTTGAAGGAGGCCTCACTAAAATGACAAGCTCAAACTCGGCGGGGTTTCGATTTAACTCTTTGATGGTTTTGAAAAAGACCGTTTTGTTTCGGTTCGGGTTTTCTCCTGAAGTCTGGCACAAAAAGTAACTTTACAAATCTGTGTTTATGTGTCTTCTCTATTGTAAGTATGGACTGTACACTGATAGGGAAAATAAAGTGCCCACCTCATCGTTTTTTTCAATTTCTCTAATTTACTTGGTTTAAATTAAAGTAAACACACTGTATTTTTTTATTATCTTATTTTTTATATTCTTTTTAAGTTTCACTTATGGAATACTACAAAAAAATGAATTTTACTTAAAGAAAAATAAATCAATTTGTTTTGAAAAAAAAAAAACAGTGACAAAATTAAGTGCCCACTTCATTTAGGCTACAGAAAACATAAATTAAAGTAGAATAAACGCATTTCAATAATTGATGTGTCCACCTTTGGCCTTCAGGACCTCCTGCAGGCGCTTCGACATGCTCTCGACCAGGTGCTTGAGGTTCTGTGGATCTAGCTTTTCCCAGGCGCGCTCCAGGGCTTCAACATAGTTATTTTCATTGGTAACACCAGTTTTGTCAACCCTGATATCGAGAATCGCCCACAAATTCTCGATGGGATTGAGGTCCGGGCTTTGTGGAGGCCATTCCAGCGGTTTGATCCGACAAGACCGGAAGAAAGACTTGGTCTTCTTGGCAGTATGCTTCGGGTCGTTGTCCTGCTGGAATACGAACTTCTCTTCAAGGCCCGTCTGGATCAGCGAAACCTCCAGATTTTCTCGCAGGATGTTGATGTAAGAATCTGCCGTCATTAGCCCGTCGATTTTCACAATGCTTCCCACTCCACCCCACGAAAAACACCCCCAGACCATCACATTTCCTCCTCCATGCTTCATCGTGCCTTGGATGTGGCGCTCCTGAAGCTCCTCTTCTGATCTGCACCTAACACGAACCCGCCGCTTTCGGTTAAACAGCTCGAATTTTGATTCGTCCGTCCAGAGAACCGTTTTACAGAACTCTAGGGGCTTATCAGCATGCTCCTTAGCAAACTTAAGCCGTTTGGCTTTGTTTGCCTTGCTGATAAATGGGCGCTTCCGGGCAAGTTTGCTATTCAATCCCTGTGCTACGAGACGGCGACGAACAGTTCGACCGGAAACTGATAACTGAAGGGTTTCCTGGATCTCGCGGACAGTTACCTTCGGGTTCTTCTTGACTTCGCGCATGATCTTGGTGTCCGTTCTCGCATCCGTTTTCCGCTTCCTGCCTCTGCCAGGGCGATCCACCACTGATCCAAACGTTTTAAGCTTCAGAAGAATTTTGCCAACCGCTGCCTTACTGATACTGTACTTCTTAGCGACAGCCCGGTGCGATTCACACACGAACACGATTTGCACATCACGAACGACCAATTTTCGGATACACAAGGGAATTGCTTTCGAGAGCATTGCGTTCTCCATTTTTTTCATTTGAATCAAATGCGATCACGTATACAAATGCACCAGGTTGAGCCGTTTGCTTCAAAACATGTCAAAATATCAAAACATAAACAATCGAGGGGTCTTCCAATGGAAACTTATCGAAAACATATCGATTTTTGAAGTGGGGACTTTATTTTGCCACTGTTTTTTTTTTCAACGCAAATTGATATTTTTTCTTTAAGTAAAACTCCTTTTTTTCTGTATTCTATAAGTGAAACTTTAAAAGAATATAAAAATAAAATAAGAAAAAAAATACACTGTGTTTACTTTAATTTGAACCAAGTAAATGAGAGAAATTAAAAAACGAAGAGGTGGGCACTTTATTTTGCCTATCAGTGTAAATAAGTTTTTTTTCCAAATTTTAAGGAACTGACCTGAATCAAGAGACAAAATGAAGAGCCAAGATAAAGGAAAAGTTAGTTCAAATGCTTATTACCTTACCTATCAGACCCAGGCTGGGATGGCCTCTGCTGTATAAAGAAGTTGTCTCCATTCTATTCGGTTAATGACTGCACTTCGCCAGCCTCGCAGTCTGCGAAGGGTCCACAGGTCGCCTTCTACCTGATCCGTTTGCGGGAATCATATTAAGTAGGCTGTCGTTCGACATTCGTACGATGCCTAAACCACCCTAGTCGACCGATTTTATCGATGTGTACGATGGAAGGTTCTCCCAGCAATTGATGCAATTCGAGCTCATTCGCCTCCTCCACATTTCGTCTTCCATCTGCACTCAACCGTAGATCGTACGCAGCACCTACCGTTCAAAGACACGTTGGTCTTCCAATTCCATGAGTGGCCGTAGAGGTCAACCGGTCTAATTAATGTCTTGTAGATGGTCAACTTTGTAGTTTGATCTTAGCGTCCTCGAGTCCTCGTTCGAATGCAGATTTAACATAAATGTTCGGAGGATTCCATCAGATCCCGCACCTTTCGCAGCATCAACATCATTTCAACCAGCAGAACGTCGAACTTGGCCTGACTAACACTAAGGATTGACTAACACTAAGAACTTACACAAAAGGCATCCGAGCGGAAGTCAGTTCTAGGCATATAGGCAAAACGTGGTTTCAGTCCAATAATCCAAAAGCCAGCGCATAAATTTTGACTCTGCTTGTCATGCATACCTACGATTGCCAGCAATGAACAGCTACCGTAACGCACAGAACATAGCCCTACAGAATCTCCGGAGCCAGTCAAAGCAGTTGTGATACCCAGTTGCAGCTTCTGTCCTAGTTGTTCTGGATCTTCTATTGACATTGGTGATGGCAAGTACTCATACGATATGAACTATACCGTACCTGTTGTTTCCCTGAGTTTCAGCCACCTAATTGTCAACCCACTAGCTGCTCTTCATACCACGGATTCCGAATTATTTCCGTTGCCATCACCTGACCCAGTCGTGCCTACAAGGTCTACATCTGCTCTCCCATCATCAGACAGCACTAATTGAGTGGCATCAGCAACAACGCGTGTACAGATCGATGTAGTGAAACGGATTCAGTATTTGACATCTACTATCAAACCGTGAGAGGTCTTCGCACGAAGACTACTGAGCTTCGCCTAAAGCTTTCATCGTGCGATTATGATGTCCTGGTTTTCAGTGAAACTTGGCATCGTGCGGATAACCGAATAGTTCCAATTGCTATTCATCAGTGGAATCTACCTCTGTCCTCTCTCCAGCGCTGATTTATACACATCTCACACATACGCGTCGCAGACTATCGTTGATGGGTTCTCGTGTACTGATTAAATACTGTCGTTTAGCTATTACAACCTCCCATATTTGAATTGGAGCTTTGACGAGGTTGTGAACGGATATTTACCATCAAACGCATCCACCGAGCAGAAACTGGCTCTTCCGGAAACGATGCTCACTAACGGACAAGTCCAAATTAACACACTCTGTAATCATAATGGAAGACTTTCAGACTTTATTACTAAACCAGCCGCTGTCACTCTTCTTGAGCCTTCGCTACTGGACATCGATAACCATCATAGGCCATTCATAGACCAGATCCATAGACCCAAATAAGATCCCCTTCCTCTATTGTTTGTTATGTGATCTTTGCAATAAAATTTCCGTCTGCTCTTTGAAAAAATATATGACATGTTGATGGTGAAGTGGTTTTTACAATAATAGCTGATCAATCTGAAGTTTTATAAATACAATAAGAAAGCATTATACAGACCTTTGAAACCAGTTATACGGAAGTTCCGGATCTACCACATGACCTCAGAACGGACACCTTCAGACCACAAATTGAAGATCATTCTACTTTCGTAAACTAAATGTTGGTTGCTAAAAAATAAAAGAGCTGGTCACTATTACGGAAGTTCCGGATCTTCCGGGTGGCACCATATGACCTCTCAAGGGACATTTTCAGACCACAAATTGAAGTTCATTCTACTTTCACAAACTAAATGTTGATTGCAAAAAAAAATCGTCCTCTTGGGACTAATTCCAAGAACTGGCAATTTTTACGGACGTTTCGGATCTTCCGGGTGGTCACCATATGACCTCTCAAGGGACATTTTCAGACCACTAATTGAAGTTCATTCTACTTTCGTAAACTAATTGTTGGTTGCTAAAAAATAAAAGAGCTGGTCACTATTACGGAAGTTCCGGATCTTCCGGCGGGTGGCCACCATATGACCTCTCAAGGGACATTTTCAGACCACAAATTGAAGTTCATTCTACTTTCACAAATTAAATGTTGATTGCAAAAAAAAATCGTCAGCTTGGGACTAATTCCAAGAACTGGCAATTTTTACGGACGTTTCGGATCTTCGGGGTGGTCACCATATGACCTCTCAAGGGACATTTTCAGACCACTAATTGAAGTTCATTCTACTTTCGTAAACTAATTGTTGGTTGCTAAAAAATAAAAGAGCTGGTCACTATTACGGAAGTTCCGGATCTTCGGGGTGGTCACCATATGACCTCTCAAGGGACATTTTCAGACCACAAAGTGAAGTTCATTCTACTTTCACAAACTAAATGTTGATTGCAAAAAAAAATCGTCCTCTTGGGACTAATTCCAAGAACTGGCCATTTTTACGGAAGTTCCGGATCTTCGGGGTGGCCACCATATGACCTCTCAAGGGACATTTTCAGACCACAAAGTGAAGTTCATTCTACTTTCACAAACTAAATGTTGATTGCAAAATAAATCGTCCTCTTGGGACTAATTCCAAGAACTGGCAATTTTTACGGACGTTTCGGATCTTCCGGGTGGCCACCATATGACCTCTCAAGGGTCATTTTCAGACCACTAATTGAAGTTCATTCTACTTCTACATTCTACGTAAACTAAATGTTGGTTGCTAAAAAAAGGTCCTTTTGGGGCTGCTTCCAAGAACTGGTCTCTATTACGGATGTTCCGGATCTTCCGGATGGCCACCATATGACCTCTCAATGGACATCCTCAGATCACAAAGTGAAGTTTATCCTACTTTTATAAAATGAATCTTGATTGCAAAATTTAAAAAAATACCGTCTATTTGGGACTACTTCGAAGAACTGGCCACTACGGATGTTCCGGATCTTCTGGAGAGCCAGTTGGTTCCCAGCATGGTTCTCAATGTTGATCAAACTAAAATTGTTTTTTACTTTCAATGTTTGGATGCACACCACGCTGATTTTGATAGCAATTGACAAAGTGAGCTAGGATTATCTTTGCTATAATTCTGGGGAGGAAGGAAAAACCTGAAGTACTGTCACCAAATTTGATAAGACTCGAAATCTACAAAATATAATATGTGATTCATATCCATCTGATTTAAATTTCAGGCTTTGTAACTTTGTCTCGTTGAACAACGAACTGCGTACCATCAATTGGCATCAGATTCTGGAGGGCGATTCCGTCGACGCTACAGCTAACTATTTCTATGACAAGCTGTATAAAAATTAATATATGCGAGTGCCACTATGACGACGCGTTAGGAGACCGACTTCAGCGCATCCATGGTGGAACCCAGCGTTACGAAATATGGAAAGTTTTACGTAAATCATGCTAACGTTATCTTAGCACTAGATCCAACGATAGTAGAAATAATCTTAAATTCTGGAAAGTTTCCTCATGAACTTCTTGGCTGTCACTCCTGATTTTCTTGGAAATTCCATCTAACAATCCAACTCAACTTTCCAGAAGCATTTGGAAAGTTTTTTTCTGAACTTAGTTACTTTCGAAACCTCATAATAAGTCCCGTCCTAAACTGTGGGCAACATTTGTCCAAAACCTTGGGAATGTTCTCTCAATATTTTTCTGGAAAATCTTCTTGAATTTATTGGAAGTTTCTAACAGAACTTCTAAGAAGTCCTCTTCTGAACATCAGAGAAGTTTACTTCTGAACTTCGGGGAAGTTTATTCCTGAATTTCTGAGAAGTATTTTCCCTCTCTGGTAAGTTGTTTCCTGAAATTCGAGGAAATCTTTAAATGAGCTTATTCCTTCTAAACTTCTAATAAGTCCCATTTGAACTCCGAAAAAAAATTGTATCAAACTTTGAGAAGTTTCACTCTAGAATTTCTAGGCAAATACCCTTAAATTTGTTCTTAAACTTCCCAAAGTTCAGAAGAAGTTCTGAACTTTGGGATGTTGTCACTTCAACTTTGGGGAAGTTTGTTCCTGAACATCTGAGAAATTCTTGATTAAACTTCAAAGAAGTACCCATTCCAATTCTTCTGGAAAATTTATTTCTGTTTATTTCTTCCTGAAATTTGTCTATTCTAAACGTCGAGAAATCTCTATAGCACTTCTGAAATGTTCCAACTGAATTTTTGGGAAGTTTCTTCCGGAACTTCTAGGAAGTCTTTTCCTGAACTTTAGGAAGTTCTTCCTGAACTTCTAAGACATATCGCTGTTCGAAAGTTTGCTCCTGAATTTTTGAGAAATTATTGGTAGGGGCCTCCCTGCTTTGTTTTTTCTTGAAATTCAGGGAAATTTTTTCCTGAACTTCCGGGAGGTTCCATCTTGAATTTCTTAGAAGAACTCCAGAATCGCTGGAAAGTTTCAAACTTCTAAGAAATCCTCTTCTCTAAACTTCGTCTTGAATCTCTGAGAAGTCCTCTCCTGATTTACGGGGAAGATCTCTTCTGAAGTTCTGGGAAGTATCTGCTGAACTTCTAGAATGTATTTTGCTGAGATTCTGGTGAAGTCTGTCTATGAACTTCCCACGAAGTGTCGAAATTTTGAGTGATTAATTTCAAAAGTTCATCACTTTACTAGAGGGCCACCTGTAATGTCTAGAGCCAACGTTATATCAACAAAGTACATACCCAATGTTAGATTAAAAGTAATTATTCAAACGAAAAAATAATTTGCTTGAGTCTTCCGACTCATCCTATCAATACCACCGTACATTCCTGTTTAGTATTTTTGCTGGCTTCATTTAAAAGACTTCGTGATGCCTACTTTAATTTTAAAAAGTTTGATGAGCCACTATAACTGACGGTAATTTGTTTTGTTTTCAATATTACGAGACATTTTTCTGATAGAAGTAAATTGTTTTTCCGTTAATTCACCTGCAAAAAAAATGGTTTAGCAACCGATGAAAATCTTACTCGACAAAATATGACAGATCAGTCACTAGCTTTCGAGCGATCGATTGAGTCGACAAACTCGGCAAAGTTTCGCCGATCTCGAAACCTGTCGAGCAAAGTGACGGTCGACTTGACTTCTATAATTGCCCGCTGAGTATTTATTTTAAGGCTTTCATAATCCTTCGAGTCATTATTTTTTTTGACATTGCATTTTCTACATTTTGGTGTGAAATTCTCTTAAACGCAGTTGAATTATCAACACCTAGTTCACCTTTATGTACACACCTTGGCTATCTGACATGCATGACATGATATGGTTGTAAGAGCTTGTCTGTAAACCATAACCTGCAAAGCAATATAGTGTTGTTTAACTTTAGATAAACAAATGTACATACACTAAGGTTTTTTTTTGCACGATATTTTTATACACGGGTTGTTTTCGGCGATAACTCCAGAACGGAACAACTTATCGACCTTATTCCAATCACATTTTACGTTTTGGGCCAAAAGTAATCATATGGCAGTTCTTCAAAAAATTCACAATTTTTGGTGTAAATACTCAAAATTAAAAAAAAAACTGTATTTGGTCAGCATGGGAAGGTATTACATGCAAAAAAAATCAAAGCGATTTAAAATGTTTAAGCATGTGAATTTAGTCTTTTTTTACACGACTCCATACTAAAAGTGGAACGTATCCCCGTGCAAAAAAAACCTTCGTGTATTTTTAAATGTACACTCAAACAATGTCTCAATGGTCACCCCTTGGTAACATATCCGTACGTCTTGTCGTGTCAATTTAATAAAATACTATTTAAAACGTCAACCCTTTTCATTAGTCTTGTTAAACTAAACAGAAACATACACAAAGTTTCTGTCGATTCTGAGATAGTGTTGCCAACTTCTACACGAATTGGCACGAAATTCGTTCCCAAGCAGGTCGATTGTAGCTTGACTCGGCTTGCCGTCGTCATCCTCGTCGTTCCTGGCGAAGGGGCAGCGGCATCGTTGTTGTCATCATTTAAACAACATAAAGTAGGCGGCTACCTACAGAGTTTGTGTCCTTCGGCGGATGACGTCTGCTTTTTGGGACGAAGCTTGAGATTGTTTTCTTCGAATTCGATAACTTCGGGACCGTAGTTTTCAGTTTGTAAGCTTGATTTTCGTGCGTGGTGAAACATTTTATGGAGACGCGTGGTTGTCTTTAGTTGAGGCAAACGTTTCACCCTTATAGCGAGTGCTTGGAAATCGTACACTCTGCTTCATTTACGCACTTTTGAGTACAATTGCATGCTATCTCTTTTCTCACGGAAATGTTACTCAATTCTCGGAAAAAGTGTATCTACTCAAAAATTGAGTTGATGCACTTTTTAACGAAAATTGAGTAACATTTCCGTGAGAGAAAAAGAGATAGCATACAATTGTACTCAAAAATTGAGTAAAGTGAAGCGGGAGTGTACGCTTTTTTCAAACTACACCCAAAAAAAAATTTCACATAATCAGTGGAAAATATCCATTAGAAATTCACTTTACTGTCATGTGATTCAGGAAGTGGAAAATGCTTTGCAAAATCAAGTGAATCTAAATAATGAATGATTAGCGAAGCAGAATTTTTTTTTCTATGTGATTTCCATGTAAAAGTTACTTATTTTAGTATTGGGAAATATCTACCTGTGTTTCAATTAGTTGCTAAGTAAAAGATTTTTTCAGTGTAGGGACTGATATAAAGATGTAATGGAAAGTATCAACAAGAAAGCCATCATGAAGGCAGCCTTCTATAATGTTACAACTCTGTAGTCTGAACAAAGCATTGAGTCTATTTGTTCTGAAAACATTTCAAAAACGTATTCTTGTGCATTTGGGTCGTTTTTCAGGGTAAACCCATCATGCACCACCTCAAATCATATGAAGATTAATTTAGAAGATCTGTTGTGGGTAACTTGAGTTTCTGGCCCTAAATTGGCTGAATTGGCCGCACCCCGATATGCTCTGGATATTCTACGGGGAAGTGACCAGTTTCTGACATGAACCAGAGCCAACACGAGAACAAGTGTTAGGAGTGATCGGTGATCAATTCGAAGTTATCCAAGCTCCGTGACTTAGCCAGTGGTCGAAAACACTATGATAAATGTATTATTTTAAAATGAGGCACATCTCACCATTGCACTATGGCACGAATGTCGATAACACGAAAACCGCTAACTTTAGACGTATGATATGTACAGAAGATTTAATCTTAAACATGAGATCTATCTTTTGAAGTGGGCGGTGACTAGGGTGGTTTCATCTGCACAATCAATGCAAAACTCCCAGTCGATTCCCTTAAGTTTGACATTAGCACACTACCGCCATCTATTCAGCTTTATCGCCCATCACAGTGTACTCAACAGATAGCGCTAGTGTTTCAGTGACGATGTTTTGTATGACTTAAGATAGTTAACTGACTTAAGATAGTTATAAATGACAATAAATGACTTAAGATAGTTAACTATAAAAATATAAACATTGTCACAAAAAACTCACGTTGTTACGCTCTGCGCTGATAATGGTTGATGTTCGAAATTTATGCAGAAAAAATGCAAAAACTACAAATTTTAAAATGCGTTTTTTCTCCTTAAGAGGGGATCCAAGAGGGAACAAACGATTTTGCATTGATTTTGTAGATGAAAGTTTCGATTTTTTTGCAAATGTTTTTTTAAAAAACGTATTACATATTTCTATACTTCAAAGTTTCTAGCATTTTTTAACAATAGCTAACAATTATCAATATGTTCATCATTTTATGTCCTAAAAGTAAGTTTAGCAAAGTATTCAAATTCAAATTGAAATAAAAAAATTAGAGCAAAAAAATTTATTTTTAGGACCCACCCTGTGAAAGGTTAGAAAAACTGTTATTAAACGATACATAGATGAGGTAAGTTTAGATAAGATAAGATTAGTTTCTTCAGCAAAGTTCTTTCAAATTAAATTATCTACAATTAATTACAATTATCTTAAAAACAAAATTCCTCTAAATCATAGGATATATATAATAAATAATTTATATGAATATAAATTATATATATATTAATTGAAAATATTAATTATGGTTCTAATCTTAATAACAGTGAAGTATTTATAAGCCTATGGGTCTTAAATGGAAAAAAAATTAATTCCTCGAAAACATCATAGTAAGTAGTTTTCGTGTTATCGATTTTTGTCGCGAAATTTAGTCATTCGTACCACAGCGCATTAGTAGATTAATTCAGGTATTTTATCAGCAATCACCATTAAAAAGATGATGATTTTTTTCCGCGGCCACCAAACCTAAACTCAAGTAATTTTGGAAATCGAACTGAATTCTTAAATTTGAATTCCAAGTGGAATTGAAAATCAAATTCGGAGTATCATCGGAAATGAAATTGGATGTGAAATTGGAATTGGGAATGGAATTGGAAATGTAATTGGAATTGAAAATAGAATTTGAAATGGAATTGGAAGTGAAATTGGAAATAAAATTGGAAATGGACCTAGAAATGGAGCTGCGAATGGAATTGCAAATGGAATTGGAGATGGAAAAGGAATTGAAATTGGATATAGAATTTAAAATACAATTGGAAATGGAATTGGAAATGGAATTGGAAATGGAATTGGAAATGGAATTGGAAATGGAAATGGAATTGGAAATGGAATTGGAAATGGAATTGGAAATGGAATTGGAAATGGAATTGGAAATGGAATTGGAAATGGAAATGGAATTGGAAATGGAAATGGAATTGGAAATGGAATTGGAAATGGAATTGGAAATGGAATTGGAAATGGAATTGGAAATGGAATTGGAAATGGAATTGGAAATGGAATTTGATTTGGAATTGGAAATGGAAATAGAATTGGAAATGGAATTGGAAATGGAATTGGAAATGGAATTGGAAATGGAATTGGAAATGGAATTGGAAATGGAATTGGAAATGGAATTGGACAATGGAATTGAAATGGAATTGGAAATGGAATTGGTAAGATGGAATTGGTAAAATGGAAATTGGAAATGGAATTGGAAATGGAACTGAAAGTTTAAGTGGTGATGGAACTATTGGTTTGGAATTGGAATTGAATTGGAAATGGAATTGGAATTCAAATGGAATAAAAATGAAATTGAATTGGAGATATAGGTAAGTTGGAAATGGAAATGGAAATGGAATTGGAAATGGAATTGGAAATGGAATTGAAATGGAATTGGAAATGGAATTGGAAATGGAATGTGGAAATGGAATTGGAAATGGAATTGGAAATGGAATTGGAAATGGAATTGGAAATGGAATTGGAAATGGAATTGGAAATGGAATTGGAAATGGAATTGGAAATGGAATTGAAATAGATGGAAATGGAATTGGAAATGGAATTGGAAAGTGGAATATTGGAAATGGAATTAAATGGTAATTGGAAATGGAATTGAAATGCAAATGGAATTGAAATTGAATTGAAATGGAACTAGAAAATTGAATTGATGGATATTGGAATTGGAATTGGAATATGGATAAATGGAATTGGAAATGGAATTGGAAATGGAATTGGAAATGGAAGATGTGAAATGGAATTGGAAATGGAATTGGAAATGGAATTGGAAATGGAATTGGAAATGGAATTGGAAATGGAATTGGAAATGGAATTGGAAATGGAATTGGAAATGGAATTGGAAATGGAATTGGAAGAATGGAATTGGAAATGGAATTGGAAATGGAATTGGAAATGGAATTGGAAATGGAATTGGAAATGGAATTGAAATGGAATTGAAAATGGAATTGAAAATGGAATTGGAAATGCAATTGAAATGGAATTGGAAATGGAATTGGAAATGGAATTGGAAATGGAATTGAAAATGGAATGGAAATGGAATTGGAATGAATTGAAATGAATTGGAAATGGAATTGGAAATGGAATTGAAATGGAATTGAAAAATGGAATTGGAAATGGAATTGAAATGGAATTGAAAATGGATTGGAAATGGAATTGGAAATGGAATTGGAAATGGAATTGGAAATGGAATTGGAAATGGAATTGGAAATGGAATTGGAAATGGAATTGGAAATGGAATTGGAAATGGAATTGGAAATGGAATTGGAAATGGAATTGGAAATGGAATTGGAAATGGAATTGGAAATGGAATTGGAAATGGAATTGGAAATGGAATTGAAATGGAATTGGAAATGGATTGGAAATGGAATTGGAAATGGAATTGGAAATGGAATTGGAAATGGAATTGGAAATATAAATTGAATTGGCAATGCAATTGGAAATGCAATTGACGAATTTCACGCCAACTCATCCAGTGATTGGTAGCACCCCCTCAGAATCCAATGAAAGTTTGTGGGTGGGTAGACTTTGTATTTTCAAGCAACTTTGCGTTCTTCGTTTTTTTTAATTTAAGTAGACAACCATTTGAATAGGGCTTAAGTTTTTTGATCGATTTTATTTTAAATCAACATAACTCAAAAAGAAAAAGATTTAAAAAAAAGTGATGTATGGGTGACTTTAAGAAAATTGGCTTGACTTTAATGGGAAAAAAAATGTAAAATATAAATAAATGTAAAAATTGTAAAATCGATATTTACACACTAAAAAAAGTTTTAAAATTTAAAGACAATTTGCAAAAAATGGCTATTTTTGAATTGGCCGAAATTTCTTTTTAATAAAGACAAAATAATTGTCTAAAAGTTCGCCATTCATTGCAAGATTGGCACTTTTAACGAAAAAAAGTTTTTCTAACAACAAATTTTTCATGTCAACATAACTCAAAAAAAACCAAGTCTTGCAGAAAAGCGTTGTATATGTGACTTTTAGAAATTCGTCTTAGCTTTTATGAAAAATAATTTAAAAATTGTAAAATCGATTCTTACACACTAGAAAAAGTATTTTAAAATTTAAAACCAATTTGCGAAAAATGGCTAACTTAGAATTGGACTAATTTTTTTTAGTCAATGTAATTGTGTAAAAGTTCGCCATACGCTTTACACCAATTTTTGCAATCATTTTCTTGTAAAGGGTGCTCCGATCAAAATTAAGTCAAACAGTGATGTGTGTGAGCCGATCAAAGTTTAATCAAAGTGCTAATCTCAAAATCAAAATAGAGGCATGATGCTACACGCACATATCTACAAAATGAGGGATGTGCAATATTTTCAATGCACGGTGAAAGGAAATGCCTCAAGTTTAAGTCGACCAATTTTTGATCGAAACACCCTTTATCTTAATGGACGACGAAACATACGTGCTCAAAGACTTTAAACAGCTTCCGGGTTTGGCGTTTTATATCGCAACGCAAAGGAACGCCATTGTCGAGTTTTCCGGACTAAAAAGGTGTCAAATTCCGAAGAAGTATTTGATTGGCAGGCCGTATGTAGTTGTGGTCGAAAATCTAAAAGTTTCATCTCCACCGGCAAAATCAATGAGGATGCGTACTAGAAAGAATGTCTGCAAAAGCGGTTGCTACCGTTCATCATCCACAACTCTCCAGCGCTGGTTTGGCCTGATTTGGCCTCTTGTCACTATGCGAAATCCGTCATGGAATGGTAAGAGAAAGAAGAGGTCAAATACGTGCCCAAAACAGCCAATCCACCAAACTGTCCAGAACATCGCCCAATAGAAAATACTGGGCTATAGTTAAGCGGAAACTTTTCGAACCTAAGAAGAAAGCAAATGAGTACCGTTGATTTCAAGAGAAGATGAAGAATCGTCACGACGAGCGTATCTGCGAGGATACCGTACGGAACCTGATGGCGGGTGTACCACAGAAAGTTCGAGAATTTTTCATGAATGAAGATTATAGAAAGCGTTGGTTGGGTTGAAGCGATCGCCAATTCGGCTTAAGTTATTTATTGAACTCCAAAAGAAGGTTTTTTTTCCTGTCCGTAATACGTGGTTGTATCGATCTGTTGGTGTGATTATCGAGTCGCAA
Source organism: Aedes japonicus (assembly GCA_034211315.2). NCBI lineage: Eukaryota > Metazoa > Arthropoda > Insecta > Diptera > Culicidae > Aedes > Aedes japonicus. The sequence continues at coordinate 30,557 of JASCZW010009808.1, forward strand.
GAACAAACAGGCATGAGATTATGTTCCATTTTATTCCTCTAAACGAATAGCTCACCTTTACTTCTATTTCTTTATCATTAATTTAAATTCGTTTAAGAAGCTGACATTATCTTCTGACGAACCTCTTGCTCCATAATGAGTTAAAGATTCAGTGCATTAATAAACAATCAGGCTGTAGTCGTCTGTTGTCTCTGCCATCTTTACGAAATTGTCTGTCCTGATGTTAATCCCATCGGTGAACCCAAGAAGCTGGATGAATTTAATGATAGTTCTACCTCTCGTGGGTAATCCCCGCTTTTTGGATTACACCTTCCTGGAAATATCTCATTTGGAATAATTTTAATATGGGTAAGCTTCCACTGTACCGACTAGTATCATTAGAATTCATCGCGTCCAGGTTCGAACTGTACCGACATCAATTACACTTCGTCACAATTTCAACATTACAGTTATCTACAATCATGCAGCGTATCTACCACGATGGTCAATTAATCAAGATTCGAAACTTCCGTCAATAGTTTCTCCATTGATGTCACTTTTGACGCGTTAATTAACGAAATCCACTGAATACACAAACAAATTGTGGCCGGCCGGTAATCCGGACCAATTTCGAACAACTCTTTCGGTTTGCAATCAAACACGGCTGCAGCATTCCCACGGTCAAATATTTGTCGGTCGGAGGATACCTGCCAGTACATTTATCTTGTCCGAGCAAACAAATTTGTGCATCAGTGCAGTGCAATTTGTGGATTATTTACACCGGGCCGCTAACGCGAATCAATCAACCGTGCGGTATTTGCGCCTATGTGCCGCTGCATCCAAAGCTCAGCTCAAGCTATTTACACTTTTGCACTAATCAATTAGTGACAGGCCGGGAGCGGACGACGACGACGACGAGGGGTGACAACATATGCTCGTTGGTAACCGACCCATCACCATCGAGGATCAGTGGTAATTAATCTTCTTCGAAAATGTGTTCATGCAACCGGTTGACGCGTAGACGGGGTAGACTCAAGAGGAGCGCATCAAGGCTGCAAGAAGAGGTATGGTATTATCGTTGATTAATTGGATTGTATGTCCCATCTCTCTAGTTAGACCAATCACATTTTGTGATAATCTGACTGATTTTCGACGGCCCAACAACAAATGAATGATGGGAAGTGTGTGCGTGTGGGTCTGAGACCTTTGGTGTCACTGCACCATCTGGTGGGGTTAGGCAAGCTATGTTTTGTGGGATGAATCATCAACTAGGATAATGAGGTTATTAATTATGAATTGTGCGATGTTTCTGACAACATGGACAGGGGACAAGTGACATACATTATCTGTCACAGCAATAATTTACAAAACACGCCAAAGGTACACAACTAAATCTGTAGCAAATCCAATATTACAGACCCCTCACCGGCAACATTTCCAGCCATGGAAAACAAACATCCTGTTTATTCGAGAAACTTGCTACCTCTCTACAATACATTTTCAGGGCAGTCGTAATTTATGCCGGTGCGGTTTAATTAGAAACATTAGAGCAGCCCTCTGAATTACGATCCATATAAATCATCCGTAAATTGTGCTCATAATGCCCACAAAGCTACTGAGCGGAAGGCATAAAGGATGTAGGCAGCCCCAGTGCTGTTATCTTATCGCTGAGACGCCTAATCCGTATGTCGGGTTTATGTATGTGAGAACTCGGCGCAATCACCTTAACTTTTACGCTTCAATAACCATGGTTGTAAGCAATTGCAAATGAGAGAATTCATTAATTTGAATTCGGCTTCAATTACTTTCAACTGATTCAGTGGTCGAGGCTTTAATAGTGAGCTTCTCGTTCTGCATCAACAACTACGTTGGACTGCCATCCGCCCATCAGCGCTCTTCCCGGGACAACTCATCAGCCACCCTTCTGTTGCCAGGAGATGGTTGCGGTTTTCAGCTTCATTGTGTCGTGACACTGCCAACGCAAGTAACACTGAATTGAGTTAAGTTTGACCGGAATGACGGAATGTAGTGACATCTAGGAGAACATTCCGTAATTTGTTTAGCGTTTAAAATTTTAGTTATGTAAATAGTAGCTTCTCTGCAAGCAATGGGATATTTTAATGATGATTCTGCCTGCGCTCGCCAACAAGGCGAACGTTCTCCGAAAAATGAGTATAAAAATATAAAATTCACTGAAAATTTTAATGATCTGAATGGAAGTTCAAACGGATTTAAAACAAAACGTAATCCATTCGAGTTCCGCTCGTTGCAAGGTGATGAGGTGATGCGTCAGTTGTTCGAATAGAAGTATGATCAAAATAAGTGCAGTGTATATTAAAGGGATGTCTGACTTGAAAAATGCTTCTCGTTTTAATTGGTTTAAAGTGCTAGAATTTTTTACATTCCAATAACGATACCAAATAGACAGACATACATACAGACAGACAGACAGACAGACAGACAGACAGACAGACAGACAGACTGACTGACAGACAGGTATAATCCACGACCGTGGTAGTCATCAACAACATTCAACCGTTTGTTGAATTAATATAAAAATATACATAAAGGTTTTTGTACAAAAATTCTAGTTATTGGTGAACACCACCATTGAACAGTGGTCAGAATGCGAATTTAGCTGGAAAGATACATTTTTAGCCAAAGTTTGACGTTGTAGAGCAAAATTGTGTTTGATAACAAAGGTGCATCATTTGGTGTGAATGAAACCTAGGGTGGTTCTTATTTACAGAAAATCGAAAATCTAACTTTTTTGTTGCAGAAATAAAGGCGCCCATTATTCAGAAATTTTGTAGAATAAAACAGTTTCAAAAAGCAACTTTGATGGTGTAATTTTTCTGTATGATCGAATTAAGAGTGTTTTTTTCCGGTGTTGCGCCAGAAAAAAGTTTTTGGTCTAGCTCTTTGAATTGAAAATGTTCCCGCAACATTGTCTTCAGATGATTTTATAGCTTAAAGAGATAAAAAGTTTTGACGTATCAATCTTGCCGATGTCCTCCTCACCGTTGGTGAGTAATTAACGATTTTCTCATAAAATTACGCCCTTTTCAAATGTCTCGTTTTTCTCAGTTTAAAAAAATAGCCTATCTCGAGTTCTCAGACATGATGTGCCAATAATAAAAATCCTTTCTAATGCGCTGTTCCAAGAAATAAGTGTTTACGGTTTTTTAACTTGAAAAACCATCGTTTGAAAAGGACCTATTTTGTTTTCGAAACCCATAATAACTTCGACGGACGATAGAGGCGATTCCAGCACACCATAAGTTGGAACTTTCATTGTTCTAGAATGAATGCAAGAACAACTTTGCTGAAAATTTTGACGCTAATTAATGTTCAAGCAATTTTGATTTGATAAGCACTGTATCTACCTCTTTGGAATGCTGAGTCAGTCACATGTTTCCTACGGTAAGCAAGGTGTTCTATAAAAACCAGTTATTTTGCTGTACCTTGTACTTTCATTCAATTTTTCAGCCAAAGTTGTCTTACGCGTTGATTCTAGAACATAGTAAAAGTTCGAACTTTTGGTGTTGCTGAAATCGATCTCTATCGATGTATCAAAGTTCATCCTCTGCACCAAAGCAAAATAGGCCTTTTTTCAAATGTTGGTTTTCAGGTTAGGGTAGGAAACCAATAAAAACTGTTTCTCAAAAGCATTGGCGCCAAGAAAACGTTTTTAGTGTGCATATTGTATCGTGTCTTGGAGCTGGTGAAGAATCGAAGTCCATTTTTTAAAATTAGAGTAAAAACATTTGAAACTTGGAAGCTGAAAATGTATCTCTCCCGAAACTAAAATTCGCAATCTGGACCACTGTGCAGTGACCGTTGCATGAAAAGGTAACACGTGCAAGCAAAATCGATGCACTTAAAAGCGGTTGTGCATGTGATTCGAGTCAACTCTATTTAGTGTTTTTAACGCGGTTTAGTAGTGCTCCAGTGGCTTTGCGGCACGTGACAATGCTGAAGTGCGGAATAAAGGTTCGGTGTTGTGTTAAAAAGGAAAGCGGTGCCACATTGAAGAAGTAGACTGGACCAATTCCCCTTGAGTAGAACCGGGACGAGAACGTCAGATAAAAGGTGAGGTCATTGTTGCAGGCGATGCATGAGTGATGTGGAAACAAAGTGCGCGCGTGTCATAATGGAGAGATTCTGAGAACGGTGAGAGAGAGAAATGCATAGAAAGAGAGGAATAGATAAAGAGAGATATGGGTAAAGAGAGAGATATAAAGAAAGAGAGATATAAAAGAGAAAGAAAAAGAATGTAACGAAAGAGAGAAAAAAAAAGAGAGAGAAATATATAAAGAAAAGAAGATATAAAGAAAGAAAGATTATAAAAGAAAGAAAGATATAATTAAAGAAAGATATAAAGAAAGAGAGAGATAGAGAAGACAGAGGGATGTAGAAGAGTAGATAGAGAGAGATAGAGAGAGATAGAGAGAGATTTAGAGGTGAGAGATAGAGAGATAGAGAGAGATATGAGAGAGAAATGAGAGAGAGATAGAGAGAGAGATAGAGAGAGAGATAGAGAGAGAGAGATAGAGAGATGAGATAGAGAGTTAGAAAGAAAGGGGGCTGCCTTTCTGTCCCACTTTGAAGAACTGTTGGGGTTGAAGAGAGATGTCAAAGAAAGAGAGAGTGTAAAGAAAGAGAGATGTTAAGAAAGAGAGAGATATAAAGAAAAGAAAGATATGTAGAAAAGAAAGATATAAAGAGAAGAGAAGATATAACTGAAAGAAGAAAGAAATAGAGAGAGAGATATAAAAGAAAGAGAGTGTAAAGAAAGAGAGATACAAGAAAGAGAGATATAAAGAAAGAAAGATATAAAGAGAGAGAGAGAGAGAGAGAGAGAGAGAGAGAGAGAGAGAGAGAGAGAGGGTGGGGGGGTTTCACTTTCTGTCCCACTTAGAAGAACTATGGGGTTATCGTTTTGAATTTGTTTGTTGTTATTCCTAAAAGGTATTCAAAAACATCGAGTCTGTTCATGAGCATTTTGCCATGATCTATTGCAGCAAGCTTCACCCTTACATGGTCGCAACAATTTTAAGCTTATAATTTTGTATTCTGCTGGAGATAAACCACCCACACTTGTGAGTGTACACAGCAATCATCCCTTCTGTTGGTTTTCATCAGTCCTCCAGACTTTATATTTTTTTACCCTCATTTTTTCATAACCTATTGATGTCTAACCATTCTTTCTTGTAGTGGCCCCAAAAGCATCCTTGTTGTTGGTTGAAAATCGGTCCTCAAATTGGATGCTTAAACGTCGATTCGTGTGTTCAGTGAAATAAAACCCACACTTCTTTGCAGTTTGTTATTTTTTGTAACGAGTCTTCGATGAAGTTTCTCAGAAACAGATATTTGCTCATCTCCCATGCGAAGAGTGCTAGAATGGAGTTTGTTGACTAGAACGAATAGACAGACATGTAGAAAGAAAGTTACTGCTGCAGGAGTAAATCGGTTCTAAAACTCGACAGTTTTCATACGTGTTCTACGCAATCCATTGAAATAAGCCACCCACACTTATGAGTGGGTTCCAACAGCATCGTTACTGTTGGTTTACGTCAGTGCCAATATTTGAATAACTTCAGCACGTGCATCGCTGCTGCAGAGAAATAAACCGGGAACATAGTTGCATTGCGATGCATTTCGGATGCTCAAACCGCTCGTGGTACGAGATTGCTTGACGGATTTAGAGATCCCTCCCCTCCTCTGAGAAGGGGGGCTCCCATACAAGTGAAAAACAATTTTCTGCATTACTTGAGAACAAATTAAGCGAAGGAAACCAAATTGAGCATAAAGAGTTTTTTTAAGCAAGAAATGTTTCTACGGTAGTTTGAGACCCCTATCTGAACTGCGGGGAGGCGCTGACAAACCACATTTCTGCCTTTCGTGAACTACCAAACCATTAGCCCACTACGTAAAATTCATATCGACATTTATATCTGCATACAAGGCAGCAGCAATCATCAACAAACTGTACAATGCTCTATAATGCTAATATGTAAAAGAGCAATAACAATGTTTATAATAGTGCAGAGGCTGACAGCGTTAGTAATGCTGTATTAATACACCTCAACAAAACTGTCAGTTTTGATAGCCTGGTTGCTTTTCACTAATGCTATTATATGTGTTGTAGCGTCTATTTCAAGTTTATTTTAGAACCATTTCTTTGTATTCTTATTGATGGTATTTAACTAAAATAGGAGATGGTAGCTAATAATGAGCTATAATAAACCACTTGAAGTGTAAATTCATATTATTATTAATGATGCGTGTAGCATCAAAAATGTATTAGAAATTCAATATAACCTACTACAGAAAATTTCTCTGGCCACCTTCTGAGACAAAGGTATCATATGCCAGGTTGGACCTTCTTTGCTGCCTGTACTTTCACAACTATAATGATTTGAAATTGTATAGCGTAGATCTCCCTGTCTACAGAACGATTTGAGAACATGAACTGCTTCCGTGAAATCATAGTTATTTTCTGAGTTAAAACAATAATATGTGTGGGTTTAGAAATATAATAATTTCAGTATTCACTTTACGTCTATAAATTTTTCTATACACTTTTCTCAGTCTTCTGAGTTTTGGCTTGACTCTAATTACTTTTTCAAGTAGCACATAAACAGTTCTTAACATGTTTGATGTATACCGTGCTTTCATTGCAGAATTATAAGCATACCTTAACAATTCTGATAGTATGCCCATGCATTATATGTAGCTATATATGCGCATATAATGCTGGCGATAATGCTACAGTTCGTTGGAGGCTTGAATGCATTTGTACTGTATTATGAAGCCTTGTGCGTAACACATATATTAATATGAACTTCATAATAGCATTTATGCTGATATAGTGCTATTATCGAGCAAAAAGCTTGTTATGCATGGTGTAGGTAATCAAAGCAAATAAGACCAGAAATTTGGGATGTAGGGAGTTTTTCTGACATGATATTTATATGGTGGTTCAGAATCATTCCTTTTCTGAAAAGGTGGCTCTGTTATTGAAGCTACCATTTCTCTGTGGTATTCAAAAAGACTAGCTAATGAGAAAGAAACCAAATTCACTTTGGGGAGTTTTTGGCAATAAAAATGTTTCTGCATGGTTTGAGGACCCATCTCCACTCTGAGAGGATCCTGACAAATTAAACATATATTTTGCATAACTCCAAGAACTAAACAAGCAGTATGAGTAATTTAATGTAGAGAGTTTTTGGAGAGCATGCTGGGTTATACCATTTGTTTTATTTTAAAGAGCCCTCAATTGAACAGGGGAGGAGTCTCGAATGTGTAAAGATGTTATAAATATCAGAAGCATATTGTCTTTTTCATTATGCTATCTTATTGCCATATAATAATTGTCTTCTAATAGTTGTATTTTACTGAACCACACTGAATCTGACACTGCTTTGCTTCATTTCATTTCTCTTTCTCGCTTTTAGGAGTTATTCGATTGCTCTTTTTCTTTTGAGCTTCAAAGGGATTCTTAACATTTCTAGCTTTCCTAGCACTATTAGTCATTTTTCAAAAAAAAAAATCTTTTGCATGCATCTTTTGTTTCGAATTTCTTCAAATTCTTTTGGTTCTAATTTTTGGTTCCATTTTTTTGTTATTTGTTGGAAGGTATTTAGTTTTGTTTTTTTCTACTTTATTTCTTTCATTGTTTACTTACTATAACTACAGTCATAATTTTATGATCTGTTTAAATAACTGTCAGTTTGCTCTTATAAACTTTGTTTTAATTGTTGTATTTTATCCAATTAGAGCATGATCTATTTTGTAGCAATTCTTTCTTGCCGTTTGTTTATCAAATCGCATAGAATTACATTGTTGTGGTGCATTTTAAAAACTGTTTTCGTAAATTCTACCATTGTCATTCGTTACTCTGTATATTTTTCTAATCTATTCATACATCTTCATTAAGTCTTCTTTGTCTAACATGATTTCGGAAAAATCTCTTTTTGTGAAAGAGAATATGTAATTTTTTGTCCATTCTTGGATGACTATTCACTTATGATCCTTAATTTTCGAAGAACAAATTTGGGTTTATATTTGGTGCGTGAACATTAACTATAATTCCACCCTCACACTGTGTTATTGCAGGATATAACACTTTTGTTAGTTTCTATCTGATCAACCCTAATTTTCATTTGTCTTGTTTAATATAGCCAATCCTCTCTTTCTTATTATATGTATATTTTCTATAAACATCTGTTCATAGTTTTTGTGTTTACTTTTGTTCCTAATACGTTTGCTAACTTGTAGTACTGCTACCGCTATCTCATTCATGTAACTCTTCGTCTATTTTTCTAACTTTACTTTTTTGTGAGCATCCTCGCACATTCAAACTTGCAATTATAATTGATCCTGTATTCACTGTTTTCTTCGTTCTCTTCCTTCCTTTATCTTTCCACACCATCTATTTGTATGTTGTTGATAATCTTTGTCTCTACTTATTCTATCTCTTTGACTCTTGCTCGATTATTTTCCGTTTTGAATAATTCTTGCTCAGCATTTTTCTTGTCTCTTTTATATTCCATTCCTGTAATATCACAAGTAACAAATTTGGTTCTATTCAGCCATAGCGCTCCTCCAGCTTTATTGATAAAACTATATTCAAGGCTGTGTTGTCCACCAACGCCTCCTCTGTATCTTCAAAACCGAAATTTGCTGGTATTTTGATTTGGCGAAAACAAATTAATAAAACCTCTACAAGACCATACAAGATTTTGAAAATACAACGAGAACCTTGTAAAACCTATTGGCTGCTATCAAAACCAGCATTGGGCCAAATGGCCACAGCTATCAACTTCACGGTGATATCTCGGTTGATTTGTTATTCTGCTTGTTCGATTCTCTGCTTTTCTGATTCATTTAACAGAAAATAATATCTAAAAAAAAGTTCTAGTATTGCGGGAAATTTTTTTGGTATAAAATATCGAAAACAAATTGAGTTTTATAGCGGATCATGCTCAAATCATAATTTTATGGTGAATATTGGGACGAAAAAAAGCTGAAAATTAACGCACCTCGGAAAACTATGCAGAAGTTTACATCAGCAAAAACCAATTAAAACCAATATATTCGATAAATTAATGTAGAACTTCCTGAAAATTTAAAGGTTATCTGAGAATGCCGAAATTGGTCTTTGATCTACAGTTCATTTGCATAACATTTAAAATTTGGTGTATTACCACATTTCAATGATTTATTATATTACAATATTGCGAAATCACAGTTTTGCCGAAAGAAACTGATTATCTTCACGTGGCTGCTATAAACTATTTGGTCCATTGGGTGACTTTCCACAATGCTAATTTTTGTGAGATAGCGAATGAGTCCTAAAACGGCATTTCAACAGCATTTTACGAGTTCTCAAAGTCAAAATAAAACCTTTGATGGGAGTTAGGAATTTTAGAAGGCAAAGGTTTTAAGATCGTTACGCGAAGTTGTGTGGTATTCATAAGCGGTAAATGCTGAAACCCTATTGGCACCCTTGCTGCCATAATAAAATCAAATTGATTTGGTAGCTTATAAAACTTTAAATAAAAACCGAATAAAGCTGGATGATTTTGGCAATATTGCTTGGGATTGTCATGCTTTCAAATGGCTTCTTCGAAGAAGCTTTCCGTTGTACATTTGTGACCCATCTTGTGCAACCATATGTAGGATACTGAAGTCATTTTTCAAACGTCAGAATTTTCAACTGTCGCT
>JASCZW010009809.1:0-40231 GCA_034211315.2 Aedes japonicus
GACTAAACGACCAAACGACTGATCGGTGGTAAAATTAAACGACGTCTGGTCATTTTCACACGCGGTACCCAATTAGCTAACCAGCGGTTCACTATGGCTTAGCCTCGTCCGTAATATAGTCCATCCATCGTCTTCAGGATGACGTCGCCAAAACAGATTGTTCAAAAACGTCTTCCATAAAACAAGATCTTAGCAGATATGCAATAGATATGCCAAAATTCTAATAATATCGGCGAATAAATCCTTCGATGAATCAAAATTTGGTTGACTTAACCGAAGCATTTCTTTGCACGCATCTTTTAGATTTTGCGCACCCTCATTTTGAAGATGTGTGCGTGTAGCATCATACCTGTATTTTGATTTTGAGATTAAAAATTTCATTTATCAAAATGTCGTCGGGCTGAAGAGAAGCACCATCAAAATTACGCATGGCGAAAACTAAACTACTCTCACGCCAAGTTGGCGGAATTGTTGAATGTGGCTAAATCAACTGTTACCAACCCGTTAAAAGTGTTCGCGAACGTTCGTTTGATAGCCAGAAAGTTAGATCGGGGAACTGCAGCCGAGGCCAAAGCGCCAGCAACGACAAAAGAGTTGCTCTGCTGTTTCGAGCGGGAACTCAACCTGTCCGTCCGAGATGTCACAAAGAAGCTGGAAGTGGGGGCCTTCAACAGTGGATAGATCTAATAAAAGAGCTGTCGACTTACAAGAAAGTAGTGACTCCAAATCACGACGATGAACAAAACACGTCGGCCAAAGCACGATCGCGAAAGTTGTGTACGACGATGGGACGAAGTTTGACGCGCCGGTATCGAGAAGTGAAACTTACGTCAAGGCATACTTTAAAGAGCTTCCTGAGCCAGAAATTTTATAATGGCAACTGACGAGGAACGTGGCAGATATTTTCGGGCAAAATTAAACCGTCAAAACCAACAGAAGAAATATCTGATGTGACAGGCTACCCGTGAATTGTGGCTTGTAGAGCGACGTTTACATATCAGGACTGTCCGTCAACAAGAAAATTTATCGAGCGAAATGCTCACAAAAACGCCCACGTCTTTTCTTGAAGTGACAACTGTTCCGTTTGTTTTGATGGCTGATCAGCATCTTTGCCATTTCGGAAAAAAGCCATGGAGGGAATGCTGCCAACAACGTTCCAGTGGTGCTCAAGGACAAGAACCTCCCAGCACGCCAGAGCTTCGCCCAATCGAACAATATTACCATCGTCAAGCGGAACTCAAGAAGATCTTACAAACAGCTGCTGGGGAGAGAGAAATAGTTCACCACAGCAAACTGGCGTTCTGCGGCGAATAAAGTGGACAAGGAGAATGTACAAAATCGCACGTAGATGTTAAACGAAAGACGTGGCAATTCGCGATTCTAGGGAAAAGAAGCTTGTAGAATAATTCTCCCCTGTATTCTAGCATTAACTTCGAACCTGAAAAAGCAGGAGGATTTGACGTATTACCATAAACTTTGATCGACTCACACAACAACATTACTGTCGACCGATATTTTGGTCGAAACACCCTTCAATGCGCTCGTTCTTCTGATAACGTCTGTATTTCTAGGATGGTCATTTGTTACTTACTTCTACAGTATTTGTCTACCAAACAAACATTATAATTATAACCAGAAGTTTGAGGCGTGTGTCCAATCTAACACCCATCGGCCGGCAATGGTATTATGGAAGAAATCTGTTTACAACAATCATTCAAGTTACTCATTGGAAGTAGCTTTAATTCGGGAGCTAGAAAGTGATAGCTATACTGCACATTCAGCAACCCATTTAAGAACTCCATTCCGAGATTACGTCCACATACAATAAGCCCGCATGTAAACATAACTATCCTTTGGATAAGGGTACTGCAACACACTTCAGATTTGGAAATGTTAAATTTCCAAACCAGACTACAGTATTTAGTATTATTTGAAAATAAGGTTTATTGTTTATAGTTACTATCAGGTAGATCTCACCCATAGCTGCCTCCTTAATGACACTATCTTGTTCACTCGAAAAAAAAATGACGTTGTTTCGTAATTAAATTCATGCACTCAGCGATAAAATAAGCGCAAAAATTAACGTTGCTAAACCGCCCGTTAGATATGCAACCTGTATAACAAAACTCTGTACACCACGTGGTGAATGCATCTGAAATTATAGGTTAGGCTTTCACCGCGCTTGCCAGCTCTGACCAGCAAATGGCCGTTCTCTACATTGCACTAGTCTTCTTTTTCTTTTCACTCCACTCTGCCAATATCCAAAATCGCCGCTATGGGACGACTCTCATTGTCTATATAGAATTTCAAAACTGCATAATGAATGATTCACTTGCGACTTATTTCCGGGTGGTCACAATAGTACCACTAATAAACAAAACCAAGCTGATCTATTATAAAAGATGTTTGAATGTGACAATAAGAACAAAACAATAAAGTGAATTATCTCATTTCGACTCAATAATCCGATTTCCTTCATCATTGATAGCCTAAGAGGATATTTTCAAGAGATATTCACCATTGAATCATTTGAACTTACTACTGACTACTTGAAATATTACAGTTAGGGCAATGAACTGTTTGACGAAGTTATAGATTAAGTTTGGAGCATCAACATTATAATTTCAGCTTCTAAAACAAGTGTTTAGGAAGATAGAACAAATGAGTCCAAATGGCTTTTTACTGCACTGTGGGTATGGGCTCAATCTCTAGCCGAGGTCGGTGGGATTTTCCTATCGTGGCGAAGGCAAGGAAGGTGAAGCTAAACCATTGGTTCCGACTCATGTGTCTATGACTGTAATATGTAGAGTGAGGTGACTTCTCCGGTGATGAACCAGCTGAGATGGAAAGCTTACCCCTAAGTAATGAAAAATAATAGATTAATTCGCATAGTTATATATGAAACAACCGAAATTAGACATAATATCTTCACACATCGATTGTCAGTGACCATCGAATCGCACTAATTAGCAGAGGTACGCTCCATGATGTCCTGATGATGTCTCGAAAATTCCACGCCATTGGAGACGGGGCAGCTGGAACGTACCTATGATCATAAACTTTGAACTTCATCAAAAACACCTGACCTTTCACGATCTTATTTCTGTTTAAAGACAACCGATCAGACCTCGCATTACCGGGGTTTTTTCGATTTTATCATATTCCTTTCACCTTTCGCAAACGATCACCTCCACCGGTATGCAGATATGTACAACTCGCTTGCAAGCGTGAATTTGAATACCCTGCTGCTCTTCGGACATTTTGCATTACCTTCGCCTTTCATCGTCCATCGTCTTGAAAAATCCCAATCAATCTTGATTGAACACACATTCGGTGTCTCATGTTCAAAGTGCATTTTCGTTGCAGCAGCAGCATCAGCACTCGTGAAACAGTCAGCAGCAACAGGAAGACGGAGAATGTTCAACATGAATGAAATAAACAAATAAATACAGGTGTATCTCTAAGTACCAGCTTGAATGATTTTCTTTTTCGTGGATTCCTGCTTCCTCGTCTCTGTTTCGAAAATGGGGACCGAATCACCGCTAACCGCTTGCCATGAAAGCGAGAAGCACAAGATGAAACAGCATCGATAAGAATCATATGATGTTGATGATGATGACGGCCGTCGTGTCCCTGGTCCACCAATCTGTTACTCGACTTCGTCGCGATTTACGAACTGTCAACTCCAAACGAGTCAGAAGTCACGCGGGTAATATGTATTTGTGTAACCACAGCAACCGAATGCGTACCGAGGTGGGCTAATAATGGGCATGTGTAGATGTCATTCATCTTCGCGTTCATGTGCTGACAACCCAATCTGAGCACACTGCGTGAAGGAAATGATTGAGTTGGGTTACGGGACTATCAAGATGCGGGAGCTGTATGCTGGTTTCCAGTGAAGATCAAAAGAATCATTGTTTTATCAATGGAACGAAGAATGGAGCTGCATATCCGACTTCTTCCTTCATTCATATCTCTGCTCATATGTGGTTGGATTGTTTAGCCGAGATGGAGTGTGGGCGTTTAAGCTATTCACCAGAAGCACCGAGTGACTCTCGGGAGCGAGAAATGCGCAAAATCTTTCCAGCCGTCAATTGCGGAAAGAGGTAGAAATTTGTGCTCTCGTTAAAAATTACATAAACTATTGTTAAACCTACACGCAACTGCACAACGACGTAGAGTCGGCTCGTGCTAACGGCTGACAGCAGTCCTCCCCCACACAGTTAGTAGCTGTACCGTAATCCCCTATCTTGAGGAATGTCATGCAAGCCTTCTGCCCACAGCAAGAGAGCCGCTTAACAATCCAATAAATATTAGAATGTAAAGGATCTTTCTCTCCATTCGTCTGACAAGGAATCTCACTTTTTAAACGACCTAGGTTTCCCAGCATACGAGGAATGCAACATCCGTAATTCGAGCCTTTGCCAACTGCTGTGATTTGATGTGCTCTGTTAATCATTAAAATCAACACCATCGAAGACGGCAGCAAGGTAAACTGGCGGGTAGAAGGAAGAGAAGAGGGTTCAGCACAGAGTCGTGTCGTTGATGTTGATGAAGATGATGATGGTGCATATTTCTGCAGTAGCTCCCAAAAGCTGCGTGACATTTTTGCTGAAACATCTAAAGACGACGGCGGTGGAGTCTGAGTTTTTGGCTTGCGACATACGATACCGTTGAATGGGGATCTGGAACCGTGCGGAATAAAATTATTACCAAGATGCACTAAGGCTCACCCGTGGAGAGTACCAAAGTGATGTCGTTAATTTTCGGCGACAAAGTAACGGTGTGAGTGAATTCGTTATGGAATCGATTGTGTTTGGGCTGCTTTATGACGGTGGTAATTTGTATGGTTTTGTTGGGCAACATTTTTGATAGTTTTTGATGCAAAAATCTTTATAGCTAAGTCGCACGTTTTTGTTTTTTGAATTTAAGTTGGAGACATGATCATTCTGAATACTTTCTTTCCAAAACACATTGTGGATACTTTCGAGCTTGCCGAGAAAGTTCTTAGTTCTCAGGGCGAGGGCCCATGCCGCCCCACCGTACCTAATTATAGACAGGGTGACGCTGGCCAGAGCCTACACCTGCTCCCTGTACCGGTTGAGCTATTCGACATCATGCAGGATGATGCCGGTATAGCCATAAAGGCTTTCTTGTAGGCGTAATCAACGTGGCTGGTAAATGACAGCTTATCGTCGATCATGATCCTTAAGTACCTCAAAGGCCTCTTCGATGCGATTTAGACAGACCGCCTATACCCTCCGTGTATTTTGTCAGTCTGTTGAGAATAACCCTCTCGAGCACTTTACCCGCTGCATCCAACAGGCGTAAAGGTCTAAATGAAGATGGGTCCCCTGGTGGCTTTCGGTGCAGGTTCTCCGGAGATTGGCGATCGTCTCTGTCAACCAGCAAACCGACGACCTTCCGTTCTTAGGTTTGACCTTTCTGGGCATGGTTGCGTCGCTCGTGTAAGTAGTGCTACGAGATGATCACCGCAAGGATCTTGGGTGAGTACTCAATCTCTGTTCGCTGCCTAGCACCTCTTAAATACTTCTTTCCGGAAGTACGATGTCATCCGATCGACCATTTGTGTCCCCATTCTCTATGGGACACCCGCCATTAGGTTCCGTACGGTATCCTCAGACATGCACACCGTGACAATTCTTCATCTTCTCTTGAAATCATCGTACCATTTACTTCCTTATTAGTTTCGAAGAGTTTCCGTTTAACTAGAGCCCAGTATTTTTAATTGGGTGAAGTTCTGGACTGATCGGTGGTTTTTGACTCGTACTAGACCACATGTATCTTATACCATTCCAGGGGGGATTTCACATAGTGACAAGAGGCCAAATAAAACCAATTCAGAGCTGGAGCGTTGTTGCTGCTGACGAATCTTAGCAATTGCTTTCGAAGACATTTTTATTGATAATACTGGTAGAGACAAAACTTTTAGGTTTTCGGACTACAACTACATGTGGCATGCTAACTCAAATACTTCTTATGGAATTTGGACATCTCCTCTCTCTCCAAAAATGCTCGGCAACAGCGATCCTTTGCATTGTGGTAAGAAGTTAGCCCGGAAACTGTTTAAAGTTTTCAAGTACCTGTGTTTCGTCGTATATTATGATACGAGAAAAAAGAACAAAAAATAAATTGTAAGAGAATGGTGTAATGCTCCTTAGTACGACTTTTTGCAGTAACATTTTGTCATTGCCGTGCGCTTGTCTCAGTGCTTGTTCTGCTTTACCGCGCTGAATGATTTTGACTTCCCAACTTATGCGAGCCACATTTCTTGCACAGAAAGATTTTGAGATTTTTCTCACTTTCTTGTCCATTTTTGGGAGACATAGTTTTCTGATTTGTTCCACTTCCAACCTTCTGATTCAGCGGTTCAATCGCTGGTCAAATGGTTTGCAAACACAAAACTCGGTACTTTTCGGTAGTTTTAGTTTCTTGGCAAGATCGCGAAGCACTAAATTTGATTTTGCAGGCGTTTGTACAAAATTCATTGTTAGACTTCTACTCGATTCAACGCCATTTTACCCAATGTAACAAGACAGCATGTTGTACTACGAAATAAAGTGAAGAGTTTCAGCTGTCAAATCACATTATTATTCTCGTGCTTCTTAAGGAGTGTATCGAAAAGTAGTTATAAACTTCCAAATAATAAAATAGGCATGAAAACATGGTTAAAATTAACATACTATTTCAGTTTATTATAGCTTAACATGTTTACAAAAGATCCAAACGGAAAAACTAGTCATCATGTTCATTTCTGTAGAATGCCCGTACCTTTGATTTGACACCTGCCATCAAATTCTGCACAGTGACCTTTGTGCACTTCCTGGATGCCGCTGCCCAATTTTTCTTAAAATCGGTCATGTTTTGGGACACTGTACCATCCTTCTTAAATATACGCTTGACTATTGCCCAATAGCGTTCGATCGGTCGCAACTGGGGACAGTTTGGTGGGTTGATGTCTTTTTCACGAACTTGATGTTATTCTCCGTCAGCCACTGTAGAGTGGATTTGGCGTAAGTGCCGATGCCAAATCTGGCCAGAAGAGAGAGGGGACTGGTGCTTTCTATACAATGGTAGCAACCTGTTCTTCAAACATTCCTTTTGATAAATCTCAGCATTTATAGTTCCTTTGTATAGAAAATTGAAGAACGCAAGCCACATGTGCAAATAGCTTGCCAAATGAGCACCTTCTGACCGAATTTCTCCATCGCAACAGTCGTATCTGCGGTTGGCACACGTTCCCCAACAGATTTAGTATAAAACTGCGGCCCCGGTAGCGTTCTTGAATCTTCTTTAACGTATGTTTCGTCATCCATCAAAATGCACTGGTCGACATTGTCCAAAATGCAGCTGTACAGCTTTCGAGCCCTGGTTTTGGCAACGAGACTTTTGTTCCGGAGTTTGTTTGGGCACTTTCTGCTTTTTGTACGTCTTCAAGTCATTCCTGCGCTTGATTCGTTGAATCATTCCGATGCTGGTCCTGGAACTTCTTGGCTAGATCGCGAGTAGAGGCAGATTTGTTCCGTTGAATATAATCCACAACTTTTTGGTCCAAATCGGGGTTGCTGGAGCCGGGTTTCCGGCCACTTCTTGGTAAATCCTTGAGGGAGCACTCCTTACCAAACTTTTCGATGATGCGTTTTACACTTGCCGGGTGAACATTTACTCTTTTCGCAATCTGGTTGTAAGTAACACCCTTTTCGGTGCACCAAGTGTGCAGAATTTTCTTTTTAGTCTCAAATTCAATTCGCGACATTTTGAATACAACTTTATCAACGGAAATGAATGAACCGAATAATCATTTTTGACATGTAAACAAAGCAAATGGCGCTTACACGCTAAAAATATATACAGTAGTTTATGCGTAATAACGCATCGAATGTTTATAACTACTTTTCTATACACTCCTTATAGACTCTTGATGCAAACGAAATTGGTCGCTCACTTTTATCGGGAAAAACATGAGTAATAACTGCTCCCATTCCAGCATTCGACGCATCACAGTACAGCTTGATTGGAAGATCCCGATCGAAATGCACCAACACTGAATCTCTCGCGATGAGCTTTTTCGTATTCTCGAACGCCAACTGTCGCTTCTTGGTCCACGAAAACTCGACGCCATCCTTGAGTAGGTTGTACAGCGGTTGCAGGTTGTGTGCCAAATTGGGTCAAAATTTGGCGGAGTAATTGACAAGTCCCACAAAAGATCGATCCTCCTTGGTGTTCAATGGTTTCTGCACCTCCAAAATTTCCTTCAATTTACCTGAATCCTTGTGCAAACCATCCTTGTCGATGCAATGACCGAGGAATTGCACTTCTTCCTTGAAAAATATCGCAATTCTGTTTATTCAGCAGCAGCCAGGCATCTTTTAAACGCTGCAAGACTTGGTCCAGGTTCTTCAAATATTCCTCCGTGGTAGATCCGGTCACCATCACGTCGTCAAGATAAATAGCCGTTCTACTGCAACCTTGCAACACCCTCTTCAAAGTAGCTTGAAATACAGAACAAGCAGTCTTCGTGCTAAATGGTAAACGATTCATCAGGAACACTCCTCGATGCGTGCTCCACGCCAAAAGCTTCCGTGTATTTTCCTCGACCTCCAACTGGTAATAAGCATTTTTCAGGTCTAACTTCGAGAAGTGTTTGCCTCCTTGCAATGCCGCAAAAATATCGTCGATGATAGGCAATGGATGACGGTCGTCCTTCAAAAACGGCTTGACTGTAACCTCGATAGTCAGCACAGAGTCGAATCGATGAATCCTTCTTCAGGACGGGGTACTAACGGTGTTCCCATTCCACAACCGCCGTGGATCTTTTGCGTTATAATTCCAGTCTGCTCCAAACGATCCAATCTGACTTCCACCTTCTCCTTGAAGGCTAAGGGCACTTTCCTGGGCTTGAAAAATTTCGGCACCGCTTCTTCAACCAATGACAGATGCACTTTCGTGTTCTTCAAACAGCCAGTTCTCCGTTGAAAACAGCTTCATGTTTGTTCAAAATCGTCTCAGAGCTTTTCGTGTGGTCTTCTGTTACAGCTAACGTACAAAAGTCAATCTTCAAACCCCAGCTGGACATGGTCTGTCGTCCCAGCAATGGATGTCGGTCACCATCAAAAACGAAAATTTCCTCGTTGGAAACGTGATACTTCATCTGGGCAAAGAACTTTCCACCCGCACGAAAACCGCTGCCGTTGTAGCACACGAACTCTTCTCGGACGTCAGTGTTCAATTTCGCATTGGGAAACAGCTTCACAAACAATCCCTTCGATATGGCGTTGACTGAACTTCCGGTATCCATTTCAAAATCAATCGGCTTTCGGTTGACAAAAATTTCCAGCAGAACGGGTGGAAGGAAATTTACCTTATTCAAACGCAGATGATTCACCTTCGGACTCCTCTTCTTTCCGTCCGAACTCTTTATTGATGATGAATCTTCGAGGGGCAACACCTTGGCTAAATGCCCTTCTTTCCGCAAATCTTGCAGATGTAGGTCTTGTACTGACACTTACGTAAGTCGTGGTCACCTTTTTCCGCAAGCAAAGCACTTGAAACCTTCTTTCTTCTTCTTCTCGTTTTCCGGCTGAATTCGATGAACCTCCAGCATTCCCACGTTGAAAAGGAGTGGTTCTCTTTTTCGATCGCCAGCATTCACAAGATCGTCGAACGTTGCTGTGGCTTCTTCTTCAGATATACGTTCGAAAATGGGGCCTCGGCGGTAATCCAACGACGAACATATTCTTGGTGAACTCGTTCAAATTAGCTCCGAATTCGCTATTGATCGCCAGCTTCTTCAAACCGGGTGGTCCATTCATCAACCGTTTCACTGTCGCCTTGACGTGCTTCGAAAAAATCCGCACCGCTCTCCGAAAGACCACCACCGTTGGAGTAAACCGGCTGGCGTAACAGTTCGCAGAGCTGGGCAAAATCTTCTTCTCCGGTTTGTCCGGGAAAACACAGATTCTGATTGTTTGATATACCCACAGTAAACGGACGTAAGCAGGGAACGCAGCCATTCCTCACCGTCCTCTGCCGCGTTGAGTTCGTAGGCCACGAAAATCTTTCAAGCCATTCCAGGAATCTCCGACGTTGAACCTGGTGGCTACACGTTCATGGCGGAATCTTCAGGTTTTAGTCTCTTTGTTGCCAAACTGTGATGTCTTGAATTAAAGAGAATTTGGTTTTGCTTCTGCTTTATTTGACGATCACTTATAAACCAACTTTTCATTCGCAGCACAGATAACGTTTGCTGTGATTAAGCGTTAATTATCTGAACAACCATTGTTAGGCTTCAACAACAGAGTTGCTACACGACAACTGTGGTATAGATGTTGATACACCACATAAGTAATATGGAAAAAATTGATAAAACGGCGGAAAAAATGAGGATTTTTTCAAAAAAGTTACGCTAAAAGTGCAATTTTTTTTAAATTAATCTATTAACTTTAACGTTATTAATGTAATTGTTTTGGGTTAGCAGGTTTCAGATCAAAACTGGGACCAGGAAAGCCGGCATAAGCAAAACACAACGACTTTTTCAACGCACTCTAACGGCCGCCATTTTGTAGGAAAATTTGAAAAAAAAAATATTTGTATACACCTATAATTGAAAAAAGTTTCGATAGAAATTCTAAAAATTTCCCCTTGATTTTTTTTTCAAAAATGAGTTTTTTTTTCTCGTTCTAACTGTTTATCCCCCCTTAACACCTTAAGAGCAGATGAATTAATTTTTAGCGGTGAGAAGTTGTGATGAGCAATACGCTTTAAATGCCAAGAAAGGAAAGAGTTAAGGATAAGAGTTGGTAGTGATACTGGGAAATCTTCATATTTCACATCCATTCGTGTAATTGTACAGTTTACCTCCATGGAGTTGAAGTTAAGCTAAGTACTGATCCAGTTACCGACGACAGCCAGAAACTAAACCAAGATACATATTTCAATACAAATGCACGTCTCAAAATCCAGCAAAAGATATATTGACATCTTAGTGTGATGTTGTGAAAATCTAAGTTCAAATTAACCCCATCATTGAATTAGGAATTCCTTTGATCCTAAACCGCACCATCGAGCCAGGTACTCGTTAGCGCGGTGCCGAAACCGTTTTCCTCTGATTTATTCCGAACAACTATAATTTTTATTTAATTAAATCCACGAAATGCACCGCTCCGATCCCTCCTACCCCGTCAGTAGCTTTACAACACGGTTTGAAACAAAAATTACAGTTCTCCAAATCTGCAACTGCGATCGCGATCTCCCGCTCAAGTGCTAAGTGATTTCTTGCATGTTTACTCGGCTTCTTTCGCGGTTGGTGATTTTTTTTTGCCGGTCCGGAAAAAAATGATCTCAGCTCCCCTCGAATGATCTGCAAACAATAAAAACATTTTTACGACCATTTTCGAGCCGTGGCCGCAACTGTCGGCCCAGCGCTAAGCGGTAATTTGACGACATCAGAAATCAATAATTACATAAATTTTAATTATAGGTCCGTTCCCAAAAGAAGTGAACCGTCGAGGTCCTCTCATCGCTCGCTCGATGGATGGGAAGAATTTCATTCTCCACGCCTTTTTCGTGTTTGGAAAGTCCGAATTCAACCGGGGCAAGGTGGATTACTGCGGCGATATTTTAAGAGTTGCTTTTCTCCAAATCTGCAATCATTGCTGCCGTTTTTTGATGCTTCTGCCCTCGTCGCAATGCATTTTGATTCCACACGTTAATGACCTTTGGCAAAATGTAGAGAAACCAGCATCAGCGTTTAATCTGCTCACTGCTGGTCAACTGGAGATCGATAAAAAAAAAGTTAATACTTGCTCGTTGGGCATCGATCGATGCGATGCGATCGACCTCCAAGTTACGATCGTTTTTTTCTTTTTCGTGAAGTGATCAGAGTGCAAATGTGGAGGCGTCTCTTGGCAATCGATGGAAAGTTTGCGCCGACATTGATGATGATGCTCTGATATATGCGATTCTTGCCCGGAAAGAGTAACGATTTGGAATGGAGGAATACAAATAAAAAAAAAATGCATCGGTTCGGATTTCTGAAATTTCCGATCGATGACACAATCAGTAATGCATTATCCCGTCTTTAGATGAGTATTGAATGCATGAGTTAGAGTTTTAAATCGAAAAAAGTATCTTATTTGCGAATGCGTCATCCCATTTAATTCCCCAAGTCCAATGTTGAGAGTTGTAACATGCTGTTCAGCAATTTGAAAAATTTCCTCTTCAAGTGAAGTGATGACGCGTCATCGAACGATTCCACCAGTGACGGATGGGAAAACAAACACTCACCCGTGGATGATGAAGATCTCACACTCGTCTCGTCAAGATGATGAGGCAGGCCGATGCCGATCTGTCTGGTTTGTTTCGCGGTTCAGCACTAGACAAGGCGGAACGCTTTGAACGCCACGCCATGGTTGAGAACTCTCCAACACAAAAGTTAGCAAATAAACACTGAAACCCTGACGCCATATGCGCCAAGTTTGTCGAAAGCAATGACTCTTCAGCTTCCTTTATGTACGCTCCATTCCATAACAAAACATACATCGTCGCACTCTTATCAATCCATGTTTGATAGCCTTGCTCGAAATAACAAACAAAGAATCAACGGCAATCATCCAAAGCGTGATTGCTTGTTGTTTTTCCAAGAAAATAAAAATCCTGCGTTGGTCAGGGCATATCCGAAATGTGTGACCCACTTTTCTTCAGCCGCTGCGGAAAGTGGGTCTCCGTCGTATACGAAAGTTTTTTTTTCTGCCCCTACGGGTATCACATCTCAGCAAAGAAGCAGCGACGACGCCAAGGAGGAGCGCGACAAAATATCACATTTTTCATCCTTGCCGATACAACAACGACCGTATCCTCGCCATTTTTCAGATAAAGGCTTATCTTTACGGCACATTTTATTTGCTTAAATTTACTTGTAGCTCATAATTTTCAAAACTTTATTAAACTTTCTCGGGAGGAGCCAGCGCACGCATTTTCAAAGCTGCTGTGACCAATCCTTCTGTTCTCTCGTTGGCGTTTATTATTTTCGTTGGATCTTGGCGCAGAGCTGGAGGTCATTTGAGCTTCATCTTCTCGCTCGTTCAATCGATCCAGGAAGGCAACCAGAGGTGGACGATAATTTTTATCTTAACGATGCATGCTCGTTGAAACTTATTGATTTAATATTCCCATTACCTTTCGTTAATGGTTGCACCGGAACAGTGATGAATGAAGTTATTGAAATGAGCTTCGAAATTGGTCAGTGTGAGTAGGTAAGGATATTTTTTGGTTTTTGGGACGATGTCGTATGTTTCTGTGACAAACAGGGAACATGAAGTGGTATTATATTGATCTTAAATTTTGTGATAATATTTTGAACATAAATCATCATGTAGAACGACACTTCGATGGGTTCGATGGGTGCTGTAACTGTCGTCGTAGAGTATTTAGTTGCAACTTTCTGTTAAAAAACGTTTCTCATAAAAGTTTTCACCAGTCATCCTAAATTAATAATAACATTAATAAAATTAATAAAATTAATAAAAACTGAATCCGAAAAAAGTCTTTAAGCCCAGAGCTCCAATCCAATCTCCTTTAACTTGGGTCTGAAAACCACACAGAAAAAAATTATTATATTCAACAAGCGCGTAAAATTTCCCATCGTTTAATATCAAGCCAAAGGAGGTGTACGCAACGCAATTGGTTGTAATCTTTGATGCCATATACAATGTTTGTAATCTTTCATACAACATGCTTGATTCAGGCGTTATTTGGCTTAAATTTACTTAAAATACCCCATTATTTTCTGCCAAATTCAGCATTCCCTTTGTGTGCATTAGATAACGCAGAAAATTCAATGTTTTTTTTATCTGTGCACCAAAAATTATATTGTGACCTTAGGCGATTTGTATTTTTCTTCATAAATTGGCCTCAAAAATTAAAATTTTGATATTTTGTAACTGCCTCAGTTTGAATTAAAATGCTCTAGAAGCATTTATATAATTTCTTAGCCATTGACGAACAACGATGCCGGAAATAATCGTTTCAATCCAACTTCAGTGGAAAAAGTTATATTGAACGGTTATTATAGGCAGCATATTTTGTCCAAAAAAAAAACAACAAAGTAAAATCAACCCCACGACTAATGCGAAAGCCCTTGAGGAGGGTCTGGAGTGATAAACACACAAATAAAAAGAAACATTGAATTTTCTGCGTTTCTTATTGTACATGAAGGGAATGCTAGATTTGGAAGAAAATAATAGAATATTTCATGTACATTTAGCCAGATAACGCCTGAATCTAGCCTGTTGTATGAAAGATTGCAAACAATTTCGTTGTTTACGACACAAACCAAAGGAACAAAATCAGTTCAGTGAATTATAATATTTTCATTATTGAATGGCTGATGAATCATATATGAACACTTAAGTGTTTCAAAGCAGTGTTATTTTGGTTTGTTTTGTGAGATGTTGTATTAAGTAAATCGAATACACTAATTCATAAAAATAGAAAATAACCGTACAAATATAGCATTTAGTATTAAATCCATCGAATGGGACGAAGTTGCATCCATTAAAAGAACCAATTTAATGCTTATAGACCGACATTAAATCCATATCCCTCGAATGTGTCTGACTTTATTAACAGAGCTATGTAACTTTTCGTGATACATACTACCAAATGTCTTATCAAACTTATCTTAGCAAATGTCTAACTAGTCAAATCTCGCTTACAGCTTAAAAACATTATGAATTACAATAAAACATGTAATCGATCATTGCACAATAGGCAGAGTTAAGAGGGGATATACAGTTAGGATGACCAAAATACTCATTTTTTTCTTTTTGCATAAAAAGTTAGTAAAATTCCCGTAGAATACGTTCCTGAAACCTTTTTTTCGAAATTCGAACTCCAAGTGTTTCTTTTCATCATTTTTAGAGGACGCCTTTTTCGTGCGCGGACTGATAATTAAAAATTTCAACGTGTTTTTCTTAAAACAGCATTTTCGGAGTTTATGCCGGTGATAACTCAAAAACTAATAATTCGATTAAGCTGAAACTTACAGGATTTCTTTATTATAGTATTACCTTCTATATGAATTGAAATTTATTGTAATATTTTATTATAAAATATGGAAAAAAATGATAAAATGGCGGAAAATGTTTGGATTTTTTCAAATAAGTTACGCCAGAAGCCAGAATTTATTTTTTTGATATTTTTTTTCAATTCATCTACAAACTGTAAATGTCATTAATGTAATTTTTTTGGGTTAGATGGTTCCAGATCAAAACTTCGACCAGGAGAGCCGGCACAAGCAAAATACAACGACTTTTTCAACAAACTCTAACGGCCGTCATTTTGTTGGGAAAAATTTGAAAAAAATATTTTTGTATACTTCATGGATACACTTATAATTGTAAAACAGTTTCGATTAATTTGAGTTAAAACTTCTCCTTGAAAATTTATTTGCTAAAATGAGTTTTTTTTCTCGTTCTAACTGTATATCCCCCCTTAAGGAACACAAACCCACGTTTTTTCTTTATGTTTTATGTCGTACAGCGAACCATTCGTTCCACAAAGTTTTATAGTTTGCGCAAAATTCATTCTCAAAATTCGACTTTTTTTTCGATTATCATTAAATGTTTAGGTGGGCTGCAAAATGGTAAGTATACAACTGGGATGGAGCTTGCGTCCCCGCAGCCTAGCTATGGTCCTCACAAGTTCCTACCTTATGCTTCCATGGGTCAAGAGATGACAAAGACCGCCAACTAAGGGTTGCGTACTTAGCTGGTAGTGCAGCCTGGGCACTGTTGTCCTTGTGACTACAGCTAAATTGAGGTGGTGCGTGCCGAGCGTCTGTCCACCAAGGAGATGCGGCTCAAACATGCCTGTACTGTCCAACAATTGAGTAAGAAACACTGTATCGCGTCAACTATACATTATGAGGCAGCTGCACCAAGGCGATGTAGACAGCGGGACCCCGTTAAAGTAGCATGCCGAAGTCTTACCCTACCACGAAAAATGGAAATATTCTTTATACGGTATATAATTTCAGATCATCGACGGAATTCCCAAGTATTTTATGATTATTTTGAATTGTTTTCTTCCCTCGTGACTATGACAGTGCAAGTCTGTCTACAATTTCAGCAGGATCAGCAGACTTGCAGACATTACAGATATAATCGTTAATCATTTTTTGTTATAGCATCCCTTCACTATATTCATTTTTTTATTTAACAGGCATAAATATCGCAGAATTTCCTGTTCTTTTTCTTCTTTTTTTATTTTGTATTTATTAAGTTTCCGTTTGCGGGCAGTAATCATTCTCATATGAGATTTATTTCGCATTATTGTTTGCTTGAATATGAGCTGAACCAGCCGAGACTGAAAAGCTCAATAATAAAGATATCTAATCTAATCTAATCCGTTTGCTGGAATTTTCTTACTATTTTTTAGGGTGTCAGGTGATCAACTTTATCACATTATATCACTTTGAATCATCTTACATTGCAGCGGAAATAAGCTGCATTTTATTATGATATGTACATTCTTTAGTATTTCTTAACAACATCGCATTATTTCCATTATATACCTTCAAATTTTCATACAACAAACCTGATTGAGGAGGTATCTGACTAAAACTAAAACGAAATATCCTTTCAATTTATGACATCTTGCATTCCATATAGGTTCATAATATAACGCAGAAAAATTACATCTGTGGTAGGCTTTTGAACTTATTACTGAATGTATTCTTCATTTCCAGTTGACCAGGGGACTTCTTACCAATTTTGAGCTAATCTGATTCATGCAGCGCTGTATGCCTTTGGCTGTTGTTTGATTTTACGATTCAATATTTGTCATTGCACCATCATAACTCACAATATCATTATATATGATAATATTGTTTTATTTCCATTGATTTCCAACTGCATTTATCCTCGCACGGAGAATACATAACATAACAATTAATGTATGCATTTATTGCTTATTTCGACAGATGCGCGTATTTTGTCTACACTGTGCAGACTTAATCAGTGTCGTGAACTAATAAATTGACTGCTATTAGTACACGACACTGAAGAAGTCTGCACATTGTAGATAAAGTACGCGTATCTGTCAAGATAAGCAATAACGGTAGTTGGATTAAAATGGAAAATACTATTTTTTCTTCTCATTGTCTAGTTACAGGTTTTTCATTAAACAGCTCAAACTTTCTAGGATTCATTACTTTTTTGTTTTGCTTTGCCCATTTGACTTTAACTCCCTTTCAATTAAATCGTCACTTCCCTATTTTGGTTTCAATTACTATTAGGTCAGCAAAAATAAAAATGGATTGCTGTTATATAATCAGCATCAAGTAGCAAATAGTGAACATGGCAACCTTAAATTAAAATGTATGTATGTTAGTTTTGGACAAATTCTATATTTTTAACAAAAATTTTCAGAATACCTTAAATCAAGTTTTTGGTGAAATGCTGCTATCACTGAAATCGAACGTAAACGTGCTCAAGCGCGAACCACAGAACTCAACACTTTAATACTTTACAACATTTCTTGCGTTTCAGGATCAACCGAATGTAGATTACATATAAAAGATATGAATGATTGTAGTATTTTTCAATTACATAAATATTGACACTATTATATAAATAATTTATGTGAATAGGAGGTACCATCAGGGCACTCAATTTAAGCACGCTGGAGGGGGGAGTGGGAAAACCAATTTAGCATTTCTAACAGTGTGTGAATAGAGGGTGGGCTCTTTTCCCCGCCCATTGGGGCATCCACATGGCTTGCTCTTTTGGCCAATTGCTCAATTTTGTTGTTGGATGAAGATTCCTTATATCACTGTAAGTGATGTTGCCTGTCAATCCACCGGCAGCATAATTAATCATCAATTAAAAGAGAGATTTGAGCAATAAAAAATGAAAAAAGTGCCACTAAATTATTAAGGCCTGTGCCAACATAATGTGATCAGCATTAAAAAATTAGGAATGAGCAATAAAAGATGAGAAAGATCTTCGGATAATCTAATTGTGACCGGTAAATCTATCAAATAAAGCAACAGCTATTAGTATATGTGCAATTAAATATGGCAGTATTTCCGCCAAATTATGTAATTTGAGCACTAAACTATTCGCATATGTCTTTTAATTATGTTTGGATTTTCCCATAAAAACAGTAAAATGAGCAATGGATAAATAAATATCCATTGCTCATTTTACTGTTTTTATGGGAAAATCTAACAAAATTAAAAGACATATGCGAATAGTTTAGTGCTCAAATTACATAATTATGAAATACTGCTGTATTTAATTGCACATATACTAATAGCTGTTGCTTTATTTGACAGATTTACCGGTCACAATTAGATTATCCGAAGATCTTTTCTCATCTTTTATTGCTCATTCCTAATTTTTTAATGCTGATCGAACATTATTTGTTGGCACAGAACTTAATATTTAGTGGCACTTTTTTCATTTTTTGGTGCTTTTTCTGAATTACTAAGTGCAGGTAAATATTTTAGCCCAATCCACCCAACCCGTTTTTGGCCCTTCATACAAAAGCATGATAAGGATAATCAGTGGTTATTATAGCTTGATCAAGTCTAACAGAGAGGAGAGCCCATTGCTGTCGGATTTAGTTTTCGTGGGTGGTAGTACATATCATACATCATCATACGAATTTACTTACTCTGGCCGCTTTTTGCATGTTAAATTTAATTTACGTAATTTTTAAATTGTAATTCCATGTACATCATCCAAGTTTAAAATTGTATAAATAGCATTTTTGGCAATTATGATATCTTAATTTTTTGTGTACACAATATACTTAATATTAAAAAACACATAACGGGGAAAGAGAGGGACCGTCAGGGCACCCAAATGGAACGATTTGGATAGGAAGCATGGGACTGCCTAATCGCTATTGATAACATTCCGCGGAACGGGGGTGGGTTCTACGACCCCATCTATTGGGTTCACTCTGTCAATCGATTTTAGTGCTGTGAGTGTGAACTTGCTTTTGGAAGGAGATTCTCTTCCCTATATTCGCGGGTTAGGCATAAGTGTATCTGCTTACGGGCCCGCCTAAACAGTTTTGACCCTTAATACAGGAGCTTGATGATCACAAACAATAATAGAATACTGCTAAAACGTTTTTTCAGATTATTCCACTGCTAAGAAAAATTATCTTGTTACCGTGCTGTATTATCAAGAATTGTAGATTATACGACAACAATCTCGCAGAAAATGAAGCATCTAGCATATTTTTGAAGCTGCCTATTTCCCACCTGAAATTGCAAAAATTGATTCGTATTGATATTGCTGAAAGTATTTTGCCAAAATTTTAGTCTGACGTCAATATTCACATATATGGTGACTTTAGCCAAAATGCTACTGATTTTATAGTAGATCAAAATGAATCTCTTTTTTACCAATAATTGGAAAAAAAACTCAACGTTTCTTATTCTATTTGAAAAAAAGTCCGGAGATCGGATTCAATCAAATAAATCCTGGACGAAATCAGAACAATTGCTACCTTTATTGTTATTGATTTATATTTATTGATTTATTGTTCACTAATCAACCGATGATTTCTGCGTTATTGAGGCACCAGTTCCTCTTTGGAAAAATGAAGCATTTTATACTGCTATTGAATATTCCATCTTCAGTCATGACAATGCCACAATGTTGGATAACGATATATCCGAAATTTATTCTGATTTTAAACAAGCAGACTACAATATAATTGAAAACAAACTATACTCGATTGATTGGCAAACTAAAATTCGCAATTTGGTAACAGAGCAGGTCGTATTTGTTCTATCAAAACATCTGCGATATAGAAGAGACTGCGGTACCCCAAAGATATAGACCAAATAAGAATCCGATATGGTATGATATGAAAATTATAAATCTCAAAAATAGGAAGCAAAAAGCGCACAAAGCTTATAACAAAGATAACAATGATATGAACCTCACTAGCTATCTATGATCACCTGAAGTAAGAAAAGGAGATCGCACATGAGGAGTATAATAGAACGACTGCAACTTATATCAAATTAGACCCGAAATCGTTATTCAGCCTTGTGAAAAGTAAGAAGCACTTGAGAAATTTCCCAACATTGATGTAATTCAATGACAGAGGCAGTTAAAATCCATCCGAAATCAGTAACTTATTTGCTGATTTTTTTCAAGATGTTTTTAAAACTCGTGACGATAAGGATCAAGATAATCAATTTTTCTCATATCTTCCTGAACCTTTGTTAAATATAGCTGTTGATAATGTATCCGTCAACATTTTTTTTCTTTAAGCACATTAGACGCTTCTAGAGGAGTTGGTCCTGACAAATTGCCGTCAATATTTTTGAAAACCTTATCAATGGAATTAGTGAAACCCTTGTTTTGGTTGTTTAATTCATCTTTAAAAACTGGAATATTTCCCGTCATTTGGAAGGAATCGTACTTGGTTCCGATCTTCAAAAGCGGTTAAAAATCAGATGTTAAAAACTATCGTAAAATTGCAATATTAACTTGTATTCCTTAAGTATTTGAGTCCATTATCAATCAACTAATTTTTTCACAAGTAGAAAATATTATTTCTACCAAGCAACATGGCTTCACGAAAGGACGTTCTACTATAACAAATTTGCCAAATTTGTAAATTTTTCATTCAATGCAGTGGATGCAGGTAATTATGTTGAAACCTCATACATTGACTTAAGCAAAGCATTTGATAGAGTTGATATTCCTTTTTCTATAATTTAGAAGAAAAATTAGTAATCTCCATTTAATTCCAACTACCTTAAAGGTAGTTGGAATTAAATGAAGATTACTAATTTTTCTACTAAATTATAGTTACAAGTATTCCACTAAACAGCTCAAACCCTCTAGGATTCCTTTGTCGCTTTTCAAATTGTCCAGGATAAGTTTCAATCACGAATAATTAAAGTGGGTTCAGTCATAATTGTATGGAAGAACACAACGAGTAAGATTTGAAGGAAATCTATCATCGGTTGTGAATGTTACATCGGGAGTACCAAAGGGGTCTCACCTGGGTCCTTTACTATTTATTTTGTTTGTCAATGATGTTGAATATATTTTACGAAATGTAATGCAAGACCCGGCACTATAGGTCAACAAACTGTTAAAAGATGCAATCTAGTTAGAGATCTGGGAGTTATACTTGATTGCTGAGCTCACTTTTGTAGAACACTATAACAATATAATTTACAAAACAAGTAATATGCTCGGGCACTTCAGGCACTGCTCGACTTCGAATAGTCAGAACTATCCCTATAAAAACATTCCCCTTTTCGAACATGTTGCAATTACATTGACTGATTATACCATTTGCAAATCAGGAATTTTCGTTATTTAATCCATAAAACAAATGGATAAACAAACAACAAATGGATAAATAACAACATAAGTTGCCACGCAAATAGAAAGTGCACTAATAGTCGTTTCCCTAAGATTGAAAGTTAGAAGTCTTAGAGTGAATTACGGCATAACCCGCGAGTGTCACACCTGTTGTTAGTGGCTTTATTTAAAAGTTCTACGACGTGGCAGTGAAAAAATGACTAGAATATGTGATACTTTCACTACTGGTCAAATTCTTGGTCTCACATACATGTTTATAGCATGAGATAAGCGCTCTCACCCTCGACAAGGTGAAACAATTGACCCACAAGAGGGCTCATGGTCAGAAGCTGTTGATCTCAAATTCGTTAGGGAGGAGAATAATTTTTTTTCAATGAGTTTTTGAGGTAGTTGATCAGGTAGATGGAGGTAGATAGAAAGTATCATGTTTGATTTCGAATCTTTATCGATTCCCATCAATTAATTGCCCTCACTTATATGATTCGTTGAAAGTTTCACTTGATTTTCCTATGGTAAAACATCCCAAATAAAGGATGAATGATTTGTTTCAGTTATTTTCTTTCATTTTCCTAAAGAAAGACTTAACCGTACGTCTGTAACATAAAAAACATAGTTCAGCTTATGACTTCTCACGCAGTCAATTATAAATCAATCGGGGCAGTTGCCGTTCTCCAGTGCTAATCAGTCGAGGTCATGCAGGCATAGCCACTCCATTTCGTCTGCCTCGGTCCTGGAACTGCAAACACCGAGTGCGCACTTGAACCGTCGTCATCACACGAGACACGTCTGTCCGGGGGAAACCACAAATCAATCCATCACCCTCAGCACCGTCGTCGTCTCCATTCCAGTCATGAGTTCAACTTGTTACGAAAACAAAATTCCACCAAACTTGAACCCTGCTTATTTGCCTAAACACTTCGGAAAACGTGGCTGACCACATTTGTGAAGACAACACTTCACAACCTGAGCCCAAACTGGCACGAGTGCAATTACACTCGGCAAAATACAAACCGGCGCGTAGGCTTACTCTCTACTTCAAAATCCTAGACTGTTCAAGGGGTCTGCTGCACTGTGCGCTAATGAGCTGTGCAGCCTCCGATAAATGAACCAATTCTTTGATCATTTCGGCAAATAAATGGGTACTACATTTTGAGGTGGCCTCCCTCTTTTCAAATTGATTCGAGTACACAACATTTTTGTTGCTGGATGCCTCAGGGCCTCAAGGACGAAAAACCGAAAGTCCTACGTCTGTTTTGCTCACTGACTACTACCTATCTCGAGAGATTGCCGATGCAAAATCCAAAAAAAAAAAAATCCTTAGTGGAGTCAAGTGGTCATAAATCTACTTCTTGTTGATTGCCTATAATTTAGTTGAAAATATCGTTCGCTCGCTTTTAATTCAGTCACTCGCGGGGGCAAGAGAGAAGACCTTAAGGGTCTCGTTATCAACATGGCCTACGTTCAAAAAACCGATGCAAAAATGAACGTGAGGTGCGGTTGGCGATTGCTTTCAAACAGTAAAAAATCAACAGTCCATTAACATTACTACATCATATGTGCATGCCCTGGACAAGGATTGGCCTCAATGCCTGCTGCTCGTTGGTTTCGGGATCGTAACGGAAAGGAAGTGCTGGCAGCACTTAATTGGTTCAGTAAATATTAGGTTCAATCGAGAAATAGCCTCCCGTTACCAACACTGATTGGAACAGAACGGAACCTTTCTTCTCCGGTGCTGAATTTTACATTTCATGAGCATGAATAATTACATAACGAATTCATAATGAATGATAATTTATGGGGACGAGCGTGGTCTAAGCGACGACTTTTTTTTTTGCCTTTGCAGAGCAACAATGTAGTTCGAAGACGTCGTCGGTGGGACAAGAAACACACATATCCGGAGGCTGAAAACTGGTAGACTTGCTCTGGTTGTTAGCTCATCGTAGGAATTAATTTCAGCGTACATCGTCTTCAACATCATCTTCATTGACACGGACGTAGGTAGATGAGATGCTCAACAAGCGTCCGTATCTGCAAGGAAAGTAACTACTCTGTAATAAGTATGACATGGGGAAGAAATATAATGAAAGTTTTTCCTGGAGGATGATAATTTTCTGTTCATAACTGGTAGCCGAAAGCTTATCAATCACCCGATTGAATTATGTTGCTTGTAAACGGTCGCAATCGTGAGTTCTTGACAACAGTGCTGTGGGGTCTACTGTGGTCGCTTTTATTAAAGGCTCGGCCCGCCACAAAACAGTTTTCTTTCTTTTTGAAGAAATGACGCATTTTAGGTTTTTTTTCTCTTTTTTTTTATTTCTTTTAGTGAAGAAAAAAGAGTTGGAGTGAAGCTTCTTTTAAACCTCTTCTTCAACAAAAGACCTTCAATATTTTCAAAATTGTTTTACAATATATGTACTCTCCTCTAAGTGCACCTGAAGAGTGCCTGCAGAGGTCAATTTCTCTGCACAATTGCCGGGACCTGGTGGAGCTCATCCAAGATTGTTGTACCGGACAACGATTTTGTCGGTTATGGAATACGGTAGTTTTTGTTTTGAAGTTATGAACCCCAGGTAATCGAAAACTTTGAGAAGCTCCTTGAATTAAATCCTCAAACCTGCTTCATGACCTTGTACCATTTGTTACATAACACAGGATGTCAGCCCTTCGCCGATCATTTCCAATCGTGTTTGCTTCTCCGATTTCGACAATTCGGTTCATTTTGATTTATCCATGAAGCAGGAGCTTCATGGAATTCCAGAGCATCATTGTCCTATGATTGCTCCGGCGATATTTGCTGCAAAGTTTGGCCAAGTTGATTCCACTAAATCGTTCTTCACTGACGAATCTTTGATAGAGGAATCAGCAGGCTTTGGAATATTTAATGAAATGTTATAGCGCCAATCGTAAACTTCACGCTCCTTGTTCCGTATATGTCGCTGAATTAGCGGCAATACACTGTAACGCTAGAAATTGTTGCATCATTAACACCGGATCAGTATTTCATTTTCACGGATAGTCTCAGTTCTATAGAGGCTATTCGCTCGTGAAAATACAGGAGCTTCTAAGTGCTTTATCTTCGTGTTATTTTATCATCACCTTTGTATGGGTCCCATTTCATTGTTCAATTCCGGGCAATGGGAAAGCGGACTCGCTTGCAAAGGTGGGCGCTATGGAAGGCGATATTTATGATCGACAAATCGCCTTCAACGAATTTTTTCCTATTTTTCGTCAACGTCCTATTTTTCGATGGCAACATTCTATTATCCCAAAGGTGTCGAAGAAATCTTGTTTTAGGGGATGGATGTGGGTCGAGACTTCATTCGTGTCATATTTTGCCTCATGTCCAATCATTATTCTTTGAACGCTCATTTATACCGGGTTGGGTTGAGCGACAGCAATCTCTGTGAGTATGGACAAGGCTATCAGGACGCAGATCACGTTGTTTGGTCTTGTGCTGAGCATCGTGGAGTCAGATCTGAGCTTTATGATTCACTTCGGGCGCGAGGTAGACAACCCAATGTGCCAATTCGAGGTATTTTGGCTGTACGTGATTTGGAGTAATTGAAACTAATTTATATGTTTTTGACTAACATTAGCCTTAGATTGTAGTTAGTTTAACCTGTATAATTACTTTAAGTTTTTTTGTCTGTATGTGTGTGTGTGTGTGTTTTTTTTCTTTTTTCTTTTCTCAAACAATGTTCAAGTCAAAAGAAAACCATAAATTGTATAGTTATAAGTGTTAAGTTAATTTAGAATTTAAATTTAATGTGTTATGTAAACCATACTAAACCATACTAACAGACACCTCCTTAGAATATTTATTCTTTAGTTTGATGTAGTTTATTTTGGTTTACTATAACCTTTTCAAGGTTCCGAATTTCAAAGGGTTTCTCCAATTTTGAACGTTGAGAAAATCATCCTAGTGATCGCTAATATCGGTTGCGATGCACCTTATTTACAACATGAATTACAGACTCGGAGCAGATAACATGGTCCAATAAGTTATTGCTAATTGACCTTGTGGTAATCGTGTGTGTTACCGTAAATTTTAACAGTTCAAGAGGTATATATATTCACGAGCATTATTGGTTTTTATCAGATTGATAGGTATGTTGATGTCTCCAACAATGACTGAGGATGAGTTGAATCTTTCGACTGATAATATTGCATCCATCTTTGACCAAAGGGTTGCACAGTCAAATGATGGTGGTCTAGCATATTCCGGCGACTGTTGAAAGGAGATCCGATTAACCTTCATCCGAATGTGAATGTAGTGGTTACCCGATTCATGGTTGTTCTCATTTTCTTCAATAGCTTAATCAGAGTTTTTTATATACATCGCCATGTCTCCGCCAGATGAAACGGGGAAAATATGCTCTTATATCCACTAATCTGGTACAATTTTGCATTAGCTTCTCGAATCCACGTTTCTCCAATAACAATAACGTCAGCGCTTTCGTTATACAAGGTCAGAAACTCTCCTATGCTCTCAAATTTAATCATTATCATGGATTTGTTTAAAAATAATGTAGCATGCTCTAAGTGTAAGTGAAAGTCGCACGACATCTGAATGCCACATCAACTGCTTTTTGAAATGTATTAATTGTAAAAAAACGAATAACGAACGCAAACGAACTTGGACGTAAACCACGGCGCGTTTAGTTATGAATGTGAAATTTTCAAACGATTATATGAACGAAAAAACAGCCTGCATTTCAATGAATAGCAGCCAAATTTCGGTAGCAATGTGAGTAAATTCGATATTTTGTACTTCAATATCGCCGGGTTGTCTACAAACTACGCAGAATGCGCGTCAGATTGTAGAGTAAAACGTCCAAATTTAGTCTTTTTATCAAAACGCATATAGTTGACATGCGAAGCATTTGATCAATAGTATTCCGGGACATAATGTGGCTGCTTGTTGTATCACATTCTAGACACACAGGCGGCGTTACTATTTACTGCTAAGAATCAGTTCAGTTCAAGCTTCAATTGAACGAAGTTTGTGACGGCAATTGGTTTTTAAGACTGTGCAGTTGTTCGAGCGCATGCAGATTGGTAATGATGGTGTATTGTATCATTCTCCAGTTCTAGTGACCAGCGCTTTTATTGAAATTCTGGAAAACTGGTATGAGATTTTTGTAGATTCTAGTAAACTAAACGTGCTTGCCAGTGATTTTAATATAAATTATTGTGACATATCAATAATTGAAGCATTTGAAACGATTAGCAGATTTCTTTAATTTAAAACAATTGGTTAATGAATATACGCGTATTTGCAGACACAGTAAAACTTTGATTGACCATGCGTGTACTGTAATTTTGATTCTGCTAGTGTTGCTTATAACCTGACTTGAAAGTAACTGATCGATGAAACCATTATGATAACGCAGAAGATAATACTAATGGTGACAGTGATTATGTGAAATTGAAATGTTGGAAAAATATTCTGAAACAAGCTATTTCAAGACTTGTCGAAAGAAGTGTGGATTTTCCATATAAATACCGGTTCTCTAGATCAGAAATCAGCTGTTTTGACAGACGCATTAGAGATATGTACCAATAAACTAGTCCATGAAATAAATTCGCGTTAGTATAAAGAACCCGAACAGTTGGCTATAACTTGGAC
Organism: Aedes japonicus; assembly: GCA_034211315.2. Lineage (NCBI taxonomy): Eukaryota > Metazoa > Arthropoda > Insecta > Diptera > Culicidae > Aedes > Aedes japonicus. Next base: position 27,019 of record JASCZW010009809.1, read on the forward strand.
TTTGCGCCCCAACGTAGAGAGATAAGTCGTACAATAAAATGGCGTTGAACTAATAGAAATATCACTTTCGAATAGGTACAAGTCGCGCGTAACAATATCGCAATGACGTTGAACAAACTCGCCGTGAATATATTCGAGAGAAATTGATTTCGCATCAAACAACAGCCAAGGGTTACGGAAAATTTCGAATCTTCGTTAAACCCAGTAATTCAAACCGTGATACCATATAACCTTCACTGGGTACATTAGGAACAGTCAGAGGACACCATTGCATGTAGATTTAATGAATATTTCGTCGATAGTATTTTGTCAATCAATCAATCCATTGATTTAGTAGATGAGCCAGACGAAATAAAACAGCCGATTAATATTAACTGTAGTTTTGAAAGTTTTCACCCAATAACGTTAGAGGATCTTAAATCTATTTGCTTTTCTTGAACAAAACGGCTGGAGTGGATAACGTAACTGCAAGAGTAGTACAAGATTGCTTTAATGTCATCGGAAACAACCTGCTGGACCTTATTAATGAATCGCTGCAAACTGGGCACGTGCCACAAGTTTGGAAAGAATCTTTAGTTATTCCCATTCAAAAGTCGCTGGAACGATGAAAGCCGAAGAGTTTCGTCCTATTAACATGTTGCACACTTTAGAGAAAATTTTGGAACTTGTTGTAAAAGGCCAGCTGTTAACGTATTTAAATAGTAATAATTTGATTGCGCCGGAACAATCGGGATATCGCGAAGGTCATTCTTGTGAAACAGCGTTAAATTTAGTTTTAGCAAAATGGAAAGAAAATGTAGAGCGTAAAGATACGATTGTTGCTGTTTTTGGATCTGAAACGCGCTTTTGAAACGATTTCTCGGCCCTTGTTGTTAAAATCAATCAAGCGCTTTGGATTTTCGGGTTCTGCATACAGATGGTTCGAAAGCTATTTGTCTGACAGAACTCAACGGACGGCTTTTAATGATTCCGTGTCGAGCCCCGTGGAGAACAGCCTTGGCGTACCACAAGGGAGTGTATTAGGGCCCATTTTATTCATTCTATATATTAATGACATGCGACGAGTCTTGCGATTTTGTGATATTAATCTTTTGCTGATGATACCGTGTTGTTCATTGCAGCTAAAAGCCTCGAGGAGGCCGTTTCACATTTGAATGCAGATTTACGTTCTCTAAGTAGATGGTTAAAGTACAAACAGTTGAAATTGAACATAAGTAAAACTAAATTCATGGTAATTTCGCGGAATCGAGTTAACGAAGACGTCTCTGTTAAAATTGATGATGTAACAATTGATCGCGTTCGTGAGATTAAATATCTTGGCGTGATTATTGATGATAGATTAAAATTTGACTCTCACATTGACGATGTCATCAAGAAAATAGCCAAGAAGTACGGTATTCTCTGCCGATTAAAAAACGATTTAACTATTGCTAGCAAAATACAATTGTACAAATCTATCATCTCTTCTCACATTGAATTTTGCCCTTCCATTTTGTTTTTAGCTAATCAAACACAAATATCGAGATTACAGCGTTTGCAAAATAAGATAATGCGTTTGTTCTTGAGATGTAACAGGTTCACTTCCTCCTCTTTTTTGTTAGATGCCCTACAGTGGCTATCGGTGAAGCAAAGAGTTGTGTATTTGACAAAGGTGTTAATTTTCAAAGTTATAAACGGTTTGCTGCCCCGATATTTGTGTAATCGAATTGAAAGAGGAAGTGATATTCATAGATATAATACTAGAAACGCGGATGATGTTAGAACACCATATTTTTTGTACGGAGCTTCACAAAATTCGTTGTTTTTTAAAGGTATAAATGTTTTCAATTCGATGCCTATACACATCAAACGTGCAGCAACACTAACAGATTTTAAGAGACAATGTATTTCACACATCAAAGCTGCCTTTTGAACAGCTACTCTGATAACTTTTACTCTTGACTAATTTTGTATCTTGACGATGTTATTACAACGGATATTTTTGTATGGTTTATTGTTAAATGTTTTATATTTGTCATGGGGCACAAACAAACTATATTTTTCGCCTCGATGATGATGATGGATTTAAAGTTTTTATTTTGTTATTGTAATTTAAAGTAGTTTTCATTTTTTGTGTAGTCTTCAAAAGTTTGAGCCTCGCGCGCGGTATACAGGTATAAAGGACTTCTTTTTGAATTTACAAAAAATATTGACTTATGATGCTTGAGAAGATGCCATGAAATAGTAGTGGGTTGTCTGGCTGATTGTCGGAGAATTCTTTGTCAGTTCTGTTGTGGTTGAAAGTAAAAGTTTGACTAGGGCCGGTCCAGGATTTTTCGGTTTGGAAATATTCTCGATTTCCCTTATTGGGGATATCCTTGGTCAGCCCAAAACTAAGGTGGCGGTTCCATTAGTGTTGAAACCTCACTCTGTAGCGGGCAAGATCGGATATTGGCTTGTATTTTGATAATGTCCTTATACAGGATTCTGTGATTTGAATTGTAATAGAATTTTCTGATCGCTGGGTTTATTTGCGAACATTTGTGGTTGACATCAATAGCTTTTCACAATTATATCGCTGTAAAGCAAATGAACAGTTTTGGAAGAAGTTTATATCTGTAGATACAATCAGTTCGTATTTGGTTTTGCATAACTGGTTGAATTGTTTTAAATAAATTATCTAATAGATAAATCGTCTAGCTCAAACCTTTGTAGGGGTAAGTGGCGGGACCATCATCATCATCATCATCAATACAATTCATTGCTCTGATATTGGGTTGCAAAAGTCTCAAATTCATTCCGTTTGAAGCTATATTTTTATTCAATTCATCAACTGTATCATAATAATAGTTTTTATTTTTATTTATATTAAATACACATAAATAATGGCCTTAAACTAGCATATCTATGTTGCATTATATTTTGGAAGTTTTTTAGTTCTTTATGGATGGTCCCTGTTCAGGGGATCCTGAACTAGAAGATGACGAGTTCAGGGTACGCTTCGCCGACTTTTAGCATTTCTTGCAGTTGATGCTTGCTGGTGGCTTCTTCTACTTTCGCTCCATCTTGACGCTTCAGTTCCCGTTCCTTCCAGGCCAGACGTACTTGTATCCCGTCGATGTCTGAAACTCTCTAGCTGCGCTGTAGAAGTCCCTTCCAAAAGCTGTGAATTCATCCCGAATCACCACTCTCTATGTTGAGTCAGCGAAAGTACTGCTAACAGTCGCCGTCGGTAAGATGCCACGTGCAGTTTGTATCTAGCTTTCAAAGCGAATACACGTAGTGTTCACGCTCGGTTAGCGTTTACAAAGGCTTTTGTTTACAAGTCTGGTTTGTTGCAATGGCTTAGGATTAAGGTGCTCGTAAGCCCCGCGTGCGGTCATATGGTCAATCGGCGTCCGGACCATTTATCGTCATCGCGGAATCGGAAGGTGAAGAGCTCAAACTGCCGAAGCTAGCGAAACTGGTGGTTCGAGACTTCGGTGAAGCCTATGTAAAAGCGTTGCGAATGTCGTGTAGGAAGGTGAAATTTATAATGGCCTCAGCAGTGGCAGCCAACGACCTATCGACTAAACAATATGGTGCAGCTAGATGGAATGTCCCTTAAAGGCTTGTTGAATGTTTGGGGGTTGCTTACGTCGAAGGCGTTGAGGATGAGGACCTTGGCTTTCTGACTTCGTTTGAAGAGTCGAAGGGTCACCAAATTGGAAACCAGAAGTGATCGAGGTCAGGCGGTTCCAGAGGAAGGTGATAGAGGGCCAGTACATCTGCCGTTAGTGGTAATCACGTTTTCGGATTTCATCTTACTTCGCATGTCGAGCTGGATGGTGCTTTGTATTCAGTACGACAATACAACTATCCGGTGAGACAGAGTCGTCAGTGTTGGAGATTTGGTCACGTTATGAAGCATTACAAAAGTAAGCGTAGATGTTATTCTTGCTCAACTGAAGTTGTGGATGAAGAGCACGCTTGCATTGGCGGGCTAGTCTGCGTTAATTGCTCTGGAGATCACAGAGCCAACGACAGCAAGAGATGCCCAGCTTTCAAGAAGAAACACGAAGAGGAGAAGAAGAGGCAATCAAGCTTTTCGCAGGGAAAGACCCCGGGTAAATAATTTGTTGTTAGAGTTAGTGTTTTCATCGCGTTTGTCGTATAGGTTTGCCGCTCTGGCTCCTATTCATGGAAATGGTGGTGTTGTTGTGGTGCAGACACCGTCTCAACTCAGCATCAATACAATCCGTGTTCAGCGTACCGATGAAGTGAGCTCGGCCCTAGTCGAGAACATGTCAAATACGGTCTCGGCCGAAGCAGCAATAGTTTCAAACTAAAGGGTGTATTCGATAAAAATGGCACACACATATATACTCATTAAAATTAAACTGTTATCGGATTTTCTTGAAATTTTCAGGGAATGAAGAACTACTAATGAGTTTTGATTTATAATATTTGTTTTATTGAATTTTGTCTCCCATTCCGAATACCCGCACCTTCCTTTTCACTCCACCTATCAAATTTTGTACAACCGATATTCCCAGTGTTTTTGTTGTTTTTACCAAAATTTTTCTTCAATTCTTGCTCTGTTTTTATAGTTTTGGGATGTTTGCGAAGTTCCGTTTTCATAATTGCCCAGAATTTTTCAATTGGACGAAGTTCCGGTGAATTTGGTGGGTTCATATCCTTTGGCACAAAATTGACTCCGTTGGCTCGGTACCACTCCAATACGTTTCGAGCGTAGTGGCAGGATGCTAGATCAGGCCAAAACAGAGTTGATCCTTTGTGCTTCTTAATGAATGGCAAGAGACGCTTCTTAAGGCACTCTTCCGTGTAAAATCGCACCGTTTATTGTTCGGAAGTGATGAAGGAGCACTTATTTCACCACATCCGCAAATCGCCTGCCAGATTAGAAACTTCTTTGCAAATTTCGATAGTTTCTTCTTTCGAACATCCTCCGGAACATCGAACTTCGACTTGGCAACGAAATATTCTTGCCCAGGAAGTTGACGGAAGTCGGCCTTGACGTATGTTTCGTCATCCATCACGATGCAACCGGATTTGGTGAGCAGCTTCGTGTAAAGTTTCCGGGCGCGGGTTTTCGCAGTGATGTTTTGTTTTTCATTCCGGTTTGGGGCGTTTTGCACTTTGTAAACATGTAACCCAGCACGCTTCATGGTTTTCTGCACAAAACCGACTGACACCATAGACTTTTTAGCGACATCTCGAATTGACATGTTTGGACGGTTCTTGAATTGTTGTACGACTTTCCTGGCCATTTTACTGTCCATTGGACCACTTTTACGACCACTCCCTTCCTTCCTTTGGACACTCAGACGCTCCTTAAAGGTTCTTATTACACGAGACACAGTTGTATTTGCAATTCCAAGCCTTTTAGCAATCCACCGGTGGGACGCTCCTGGATTTTGATTGTGAGTGCACAAAATTTTCTCACGGACAATTTCTTGTTTCGACACATGACTGGAACTACTGAATGTATAACTATGAAACTTGGCAGATGTAAATAATGCACTATGGATAAGATCTACTCAAATTTCTAGGTTTTTTACTCATACGATTCAAAAGTTACAGAAGATTTTCTGTGTGCCATTTTTATCGAATACACCCTTTACGAAGAAGCGGGACTATGAAGCGGAAAAGTCAGGAAAAGCACGACTTCGGTGACAATGAAGCGTACGGAGGGTACGCTCAACAGCTGTTTTGGACATCATCGATAGCAGCGATGAAGAACAAGTAGAACAGGAAGAATCGGTAGCCTCTCAGCTTCAGCTTAGCAGCGCCGATGCAGGAGGGGAGGTTATATGTGATAGTTTCTCTGATTTGGAATCGAATGCGTGTGAGGGTGTGGATATACAACGGTTTCTGTCAACCAATCAAAGCAGTGGAGGAGAAATTGAGTCTCCGAACCGATTATGAGCTTCACCATAAACAACACATCGTCTCATGTTACCTTGAAATTTCTACAGTGGAACTGTAGAGGTATTAAGAAAAAACACGCTACCCTGGTAAACCTCACAAACACTTACGAAACTTCGATAGTACTACTATCGGAAACACATCTGGAACCGTCAAAGCAATTTCAACAGCCTTTCATCAAGCTTTTGAGGAATGATCACCGGAGCAACTCTAGAGGTGTTTTGACAGCCCTTAACCAGTGGATGAATCCCGTTCCTTGCCAGTTCAATCCTCCAAAGGGAATAGATGTAGTCGGTTGTTCAATTAACAGTTCCAGAGGAACCATCACAGTTGTTTCTATATACATACATCCCGGTACGGTAGTAAATGCACGGGAGTTGGCAATATTCCTGATTTAGCTAAATCATACAGACCGATTGCACTGGCGTCATGTTTCCGTAAAGTTCTAGAGATAATGGTTAAATAAAGAGTGGAGTGGATAGTGGAATCAAACGATAGTTTTTCGGAAGATCTATGTGGATTTCGTAAGGGCAGGGGTACTCAAAATGCCTTGTTCTCAATTATAAACACTGGCCGGCAATCCATTTCCAGCCGCAAACACACTCTACTGTGCATGTTAGACATTCGAAGTGCTTATGACTGTGTTAACATCAACAAATTAGCAGACGAACTTTTGCGTTGGCATATTCCCAGTGAACTAGTGCGAATTATCTACTTCCTGTTTCGAGAACGTAGACTATGTGTTAAAATCAATAATAGTGTGGATATTATACAAACTACATGGCTAGGGCTCCAACAGGGCTCTCCGCTAAGCCCGTTGTGTTTCAATCTATACATAAACAATGTAGTGCAAAATGCGTCAGCTAGGGATGGAGTAGTTTTAGTTACCTTTGCAGATGATATGTCATTAGTGACATCTGGAAAGGACGTAACCAGAAGTGCAAGTGTGATGCAACAAGCTTTGGATGGCTTAGTATGCGATCTCTCAGTTATCGGGCTGGAATTATCACCATCCAAATGATGTACCCTGCTATTTGCTTCACGTAAACCTGTATACGAGCCGAAGCTGTTCATCGGTGGCGAACAAATCCCACACGAATACCGCGCAAAGTTGTTAGGAGTGTATTTGACTTCCTCTCTCTCCTGGAATAATCACGTACAATACCTTAAACGCCGAGTGTCTCCATACATAAACTATCTTCGTAGTGTGGCGGGTCAGACATGGGGATCTCACTCAAAAGTTCTATTGAAAATCTATAAGTCATGTGTCAGACCTATACTAGAGTATGGTTCAATTTTCTTCGCCGATTGTCCTGAGTGGATAGTAATACAACTAGATCGAATTCAGTGGCAATGTATTAGAATCTGCATCGGATCAACGAAAACCACCCATACGAAATCCCTGGAAGTGTTGAGTGGTATCATGCCACTCCGGATTAGGAGGGAGATAGCAGCAGAAAATTTCGTGAGAAAAAGATTTTCTCTCCGTAAATGGCACGAGAAGTACGCAGTATCAGTGTTGTTCCGTGCCCAAGTAGCCCTCTACGACCTTTATTAGTTGTAATGACTTGATTATGACTTAGCAAGCATATTTATATTATCTCAATCGAATGGCAACAAGTGTGCTACTGGAGAGATGATGCTACGTCGTATATCAACAGAAGCATCCTTAGGATGAAAACCATATTAGCAGATAATATGATATTACTTGATCGCTTGCCTTGCTATTTATACGAAAGGGAAGTGAAACACCCAATTACGAGTATCGATCTTTCCATACACGTAAAAACAGTAAATTCACCATTCATTCCGTGCTGGAATCAGCAAGTACAGGATGTATTATCTGCCAAGTACAATGGGTTTGTTTGTTTAGCTACGGATGGGTCAAAATCTAAAGAAAACGTGGGAGCAGCGGTTATATCTGGCGTTTTTCCTGAACCTGTCTTGAGAAACTTCCAAGCTTTGCTTCCGTGTATAGTGCAGAAATGTTTGGATTACTATGTGCGGTAGAAATGCCTCAGCGATCAGACTACCAGAAAGTTTGTTATTCTAACAGACAGTATGAGCAGCCTTACTAGCCTTGCAAGCAACAACGTATCAAGTAGTTCAACCCCGATGCTGTGGTTCGAAATTCGGAACGCATTGAAACTATTGAAAGAAGCAGGATACGTGGTCAGATGTCTGTGGGTTCCAGCTCACAAAGGCGTAGAGTTCAACGAAGAAGCGAATAAAGCTGCTAAGGAAGCCTCCTTATGTGGTCTATCTGGTCCAGCGAACATCGCCAGTATGGACGTACGACTGAGTTCGTCTTCGGATTCCATGGTCAAATGGCAGCTTAGATGGAACAGCAGTGACAAGGGCAGATTTTGCCACAGCATTTTGTCTACCGTTTCTTCAATACCGTGGTTTTTGGAGGAAGACTTATCGAGACGCGAAGTTGTAATTTTGTGCCAACTCATTCCCGTTTGGCGGCTCATCTCTACAGAAACGCAATAATAGAATCTCCGGAGTGCAGTTGTGGTGCTAGAGATGCATCACCAAATCACGTTTTCTTCGAGTGTGCCCAATATGAAGAAACCGATCTTCGGCGGCAGTTGTGGACATCGGTTCGACGCAAAAATGTTCCTCCAGATGTGAAAACCATTTTGAAAAGAAGAGTTATAAGTTTAATGAAATGTTTATGTGAATTTGTAATTAAGAACGAAATCAATTTGTAACTAATCATAATTTGTAACCTCAAAAGTACAAAGCTTGGCTGTAAAGGTGAACAACAAAAGCCAGATATTAAGTAATGATAATAAAGTACGTTTATTTAAAAAAAAAGATGCCACGTGATCGTTTTTTTGCGAAAAACTTCTCCTTAATTTGCTCCGAAGTAAACGAGACCAATATCAGCGCCGATTGACTTGCAGTATTTTTCTTCATTAACCGCCGAGCATCCACCACATCACCTGACTGCAGACCGCATTCAAGAGTGTTCGCAAGCTGAATTACCAGATCCCTAGCATTTTCGTTCCTGACTGTTGGAATTCCCAGAATCACAGCTTTTGTGGACACTGAAGATCGATTAACTTTGTCCATATCCATCTCCAGTCGCTCAAACGTTAGCAACAGGTTGGAGTATTTCTCATTCAGATCGTCCACCTCCTTCCGTACCTTCGTATTTTCCGCCGATAGACCTCCTAGCTGCTGCTTGAAGACGTTGAAATTTTCCTGCAGTTCATCAAATTGCTTTGCGAGAAACTCCTGCGACTCCTCGATGTGTTTGATTGTTTGCATCAAGATCGTCAGACTCCTAATTAGCATCTCGAACAGACTGTACGAGTAGGCGAATTTCAGCAATGACGTCATCGTAGTTACCCCCTTGCTTCTTGCTATGCGCAGACATGTCAATACACACCACAGAACAGAAGTATGGATGTTTCTTCACTTTCGCTATTGCATTGTCGTATATCTTTTTGCAACGAAAATGAGCGGACTTCTTGCACTGGACGCATTCAATGATCTGGGATACATTTTCTTCTGGATTCTCACATATGTAACAAACGATTTTTTCCTCTCCATTTCAATTGCACTGAATTAACCAATTTTATTTTGATTATTGGACTGATGTGATAGCAGAACAGTAGCAGAAAGAGTATGAAACTGATAACATGGATAACGCTGATTGCACCAGCTTTTCTGATGTTTCTGAGATAACGCACCTCACTCAGACAGATTTGACAGAACGTGTATACAATGTAATTTCGCTGTGAATATGGAAACAATGGTTCTCTGAATGCAATAATAATTTTGTTGAAATTAACCGCTCAAACAAATCAGAAATCCACCGGAAAAAACTTGGATTGTGGATACGTTTACCTCGGATGAACAGTTTAGACCCCAGCATCCAGGCTACATCCATCCAGCGTTGGCCAATTGAAACGTATCAATTATGTTTTCACAAGTTTTCAGTTATTTTCCGGGAGCACTTGTTGTTAAGATAGCATTACAATATGAATGAATCTGATATGATGAATCAGTTTTGGTTGTTGACATGACAATTGACGTTTTATGTTTTTCAAGCGTGAATTTACGAAGTTTTTAGTTTCAATGTATTTTTTTTTCTTGAAAAACACTTCATTAGCATAGCTTTGTCTAAAACGACACTTTGATCAGATTGGTAGATTGCGAAAAAAAAATCCACATTTTAAATACGATTTTTTTAAATGGAAAATGTAATTACGGTAAAAATCAATTTATGGACAAAATTTCATTCAGATTGGAGAGAGTAGGGTCCAACCGGTTTGCTATTCTGGTTAGAATTGCTCTTTTAGGGAAATGAAGCACTAAAAATAAATGCATCAGATTTGATGAATCAGTTTTGGTTGTTGACAGCAAATAAAGAAGCTGAAATCAAAACTACTGACTTCATGGGAAAATATTTCACCTTCTGGTTTTTCCATCAATTGAAACGTACCGCTATCACATTCCGATCGACCACCACCACCACCATCACCACCCAGCAGCTAGCAATTCAAGGCTGTCAGATTGCGGGAAGCTACAGCCCGTAATCATTCGTAACCATCTGAGAGCTACCAACCGACGGACGGTTCCAAGGAAAACAACCCCAAACAGGAAAACAAATAGTAATTATTATTGAGTAGATTTTTATTAAAACCAGACACTGATCGGAGATAATCTGATAATAATACTCATTATGCACCATCGGCTTCGGCGGAACCTACACGACGCGGTTCCAACAACCGACCAGGAGTTTGTGCAAATCGAGAACTTCGTGCCACTGACAGCAACAAGAGTTCTCGCCACTTCTGCCGGTCCCGAACATACCGAGCCTGTAATTGCAATTTCATTTGGCTTCATTGAGCTCGGCCGAATTGAATGCAACGAGTTTTTACGGTCCATGATCGCGGATTATTGCACTGTGACCAACTTTTTTATGATGCCGTGCAGTGTGCAGTGACACTGGCTGGATTATTATTATTTTCTTTTATGTTGGGAAACTAGCTAAAGTGATTCCTAATGTGCAAAACTAGGTGGTAATAGCAGGTTGCAGGGACAGCACACCGCTGGTTCACGCAGATTATGAAGGGCCCGAGAAATGAATTGCAAAATACAATCACAGAGTCAGCAAACAGCCGGAATAATAATTGCAATTAGATTCTGAGGGTTCGTTGCTTCGATTGTTCCAAAGAGTGCACTTTATCGATGCCTAATTAAGTGTTATTACAGCCACGAAAGGAAGGCCCTCTGCACAACGTCTGTTCCATGCAGCAGCAGCAGCCAGCAGTTTAAGAGAGCGCAGGATTGATTAATTGCACACTTCTGTTGGCGGTGCAAACAGAAATAGAAATGTTGTGCAATCCGCAGCTGCCGTAGGTTCCACATGCTGCCAGCCGGCAGAACGGAGGAAAAATTAATTTCGATTCCAGTGCTGTGGTTCGGCGTGCGCCAGCGCAGCTAGAATCGTTGAAATTCCATTGACCTACCGGGCAAATCAGTGCAACAATTCGCAGATAGTTTATCGATGAAAGAGAGTTTCCCACTAAAGCCCACCGGGGGAGATAGCGCATAGTTGGGTGAACAATTTCTGATTAAGTTCCTTTAAGGGAAATGTTGCAACCCAGGCAGCAGAGACAAAGAATCGGCGTTGCATCACTGCAGCCTGTCGCGGCGCGGTAGCTGATATCTTGGGGGTCTACATTGTTTCGTGAAATCCAACCCAGCACCAGCCTCAAGTAAGCACGATCTGCCGATCTTCTCCGTTGCCTCGTCGTTGCCGTCCCGTTAATGCATGCGATGCTGTCGTACTAGTTTTGCATTAAATTAATTATATAAAGTATTTTTAATGAATCAATTTTCCCGGTGGCTGTGGTTGCAAGATGGCTAATGAATAAAAAGGATGAGCATGATGAAGGTCTAGTTGAAGAGGGGGTTTCGGGCGGGTTTCGGTTGTCTTAGACGGTTTTCGTTGGTAGAGAACATTTTCTGTACTCACGACACGATGACTTTATCTGTATTACATAGTATGACGTAGTGTCTGAGAGATATTGGGATAGCTATTTCAAATCTATTATAAATCTTGTGAATTACTTTGGATTGAATCGTGTAGAATTTATGAAAAGCTAAATGCTGAAAACATCTTAACTCTTCTTTTTTACGAAATGTTCAAAATATGTTTTTATTTCCCATAATCAAATATTGTTTCCAACCGACTCAGTGAATGGATCATAGGAGGCAATTTTTGTGATTAAAAGTAGTAACAATAGATTCATAAACCCTTTTCTTAAATTTTCTCGCAAATTTTTCCTCTACGTTTATTTTGATTTATTTAAAAGACACATATTGTTGAGATTATATGGACAAACTTTACCAAGATCTTATTTTCAATTCAAAATTAATGTACTTGAAAATTTCTGATTCGGCAGCAGTTCTCCATTTGTTTTGTGAAAGATAACATCCATCAACATTATAAAAGTGTGCAAATTGAAATATCAAAAAATTCGGAGCGACACGAAACATTTTTAACTTTCTTGCGACTATGTCTCATTCTCCATTATTTCAATATTTTTTCAGATGTTTTGCACCAAGAGATTGTAAATAGAAATTAGTTACATTTTTTGAATCTTTTAATACTTTGCAATGAAGTTTGAAAAAAAAAAAACAAACATACAGTCATGTCTCATGTTTGTGTTAATCGATTATTTCAATCGATTTTATTACAAACCTATCACTATTATGAACCTATCGTGTTTAAACATAACCTTTTTTTAATTCCTCTTTATAGTTGGATTTTGCAACCATTATTGAGAGGCAACTTCACCATACAGTTCAAACTCAGCAACAGCCGGGACCATAGAATTTACTTCCCATCCGAAGGAAAACGGACCAGAGATTTTTTTTCGATTTCAAATCAGACCCACTGGCCACAGTAGATTCTTTTACATGTTCATTTTATTTACATTTTGTTGCATTAAACCTTCCACAAAAATAGCAATTGAAATTCAAAAGCGTAATGTATAGGTTCATGCTGAAATGTGAAAACCAATTGAGCCTTTAATTGATCTCCATGGTCCATGAACAAGATTTTTACCCAGCGTATAATCGCCAAAAGCTTCTGCTGCTTCACGTTATGAGATAAGAACTCTTCCACATAATATTTAAACATGATACTTCTCTTTTCTTCTAGTCTACTTGATAAAGAAAAAAGTTAGATATAACAGAATATATGCAATGTTACCCCAACAAACATTAATGCTGAATAACTGCTTGTTCGAACAAATTTGGAAAAGTTGTTCAGCTTTTC
>JASCZW010009810.1:0-40259 GCA_034211315.2 Aedes japonicus
ACTGTCAAAATGGACGCCCATAGGTGGAAGAAATTAAAAATTGGAAGAAAAAAAAATTGTTCAAGTGAAAATTCGCGATAGTGCATTATAATATTTATTGCAACTAACCCTAGTCGTGCATTTCAGTTCCCAACAGGCTACACAATATTTATACTCGTTGCAAGTAAAAACTGGTAAAGACTGTATTCGATGAAATTTGGACACACAAAATAGGTCACCAAAAATTTACCTTGAGCCCGATTCTTTTCAAACTTTCTGAAACTAAAGTACTACTAAATGGTTAAGTTTTGACATCATTGGTTTATTGAACCTCTTCTCCCAACCCAAATTCCCGCACCTTTGCCTTGACCCCTTTCATCAAATTTTGGGCAATGATAGGACCGACTTGCTTTCTTACTTTTAACCACACTTTCTTTAGTTCAAGTTCATTTTCTATCAGTTTTGGAGTTTTAACGAGCTTTGCCTTCATGATTCCCAAATTTTTCAATTGGGCGAAGTTCCGGAGTGTTTGGAGGGTTGACGTCTTTTGGTACAAAAACTACATTATATCTATTATCAGTCTGAGACGGGCCGGGCATAGTGGCAAGATGCCAAATCCAGCCAAAACAGTGTCGGGCCATCGTGAGATCTCAAGAAGGGCAGAAGCCGTTTTTGGAGGCACTCGTCCTTGTTGATTTGTCCGTTGACGGTCCCAGAGGTGATGAAGGGCTGACTTATTTTGCCACATCTACAGATCGCTTGCCAGACAAGGCATTTTTTGGCGAATTTCGACAGTTTCTTCTTCCGTACACTCTCCAGAACGGCCAACTTAGAGGTGGCGACGTAGTGTTCCTGTCCTGGCATTTGTTTGGTGTCGGCTTTAATGTATGTCTCATCGTCCATCACAATGCAGAACGGTTTTGTGAGCCACTCCCTGTACAGTTTTCTTGCACGAGTTTTGGCCACCGAGTTCTGTTTATCGCTCCGGTTTGGTGCCTTCTGGACCTTGTACACATCTAATCCAGAACGTTTCACTGTATTCTGCACAAAACAAACTGAAACTTTCGCCTTTTTCGCAACATCCCCGATCGAAATGTTGGGATAACGCTTAAATTGGTTCAATACCATCCTGGCCTTCTCCGGATTTGATGTGCCACGTTTTTTGCCACTACCATTTTTCCGCTTGGTTGTCTTGAACGTTTTGATCACATGAGATACAGTTGAATGTGCGATTCCGAGCTGTTTTCCGATCCATCGATGAGAAGCGTTTGGGTTTTCGAAGTGAGTGCTCAAAATTTGTTGGCGCACTATTTCTTCATTCGAAGCCATCACTGAAATCACTCGACCGATTTTCACGAAACTCATTACACAATTGACACAACACAATGAAATACATTCAGTTAACGTTTTAATAATTTTTACCCACACGCTAAAAAGCTACGAACAATTGCGTGTGTCCAAATTTCATCGAATGCAGTCTTTAATTATTGATATTTTCAAGTATTTTTTTATTTTTTAAACAAATCAATGTCCTAGCGCATCAAAATTTTCGAACTTTTATGTTATGAAACACCAATAATCTAAACGTCCCATGAAAATTTATCAACCGCAGGCAAAAAATTCATGCATTTATGGTCAAGTTTACAATATGTATCCTCTTTGGAAAAGAAAGATCATATGTATATAGAATTTTTTTTTCTTCAATAGTTTACACTCAACTATATACAAAAAGTCCCCATTCTCTAAACGAATCCAAAAGTGGAATCTTCGAAACATATTTGTGACGGACTGGAAGTGTCATTAAAGAGGAAAATCATAAAACTACTAAAACTTGTGGTAGTTTTATCATAGTTTTAAGCATGTTTTGTATGTCATTACAAGTATGTACCGATAAAACTATCAATTTTTAAGTGAACCTTTGGGAAATAGTCTTGAGAACCTCCGGTAGTATGGATCTTTTTGAACTTATGAGGGTTTTATGACTGTTTTATCGATGTTTTGTAGAATATCTAGATTTATGCGTGGTTTTCTCAAATTTGTCTTGAAAACTTTTTCAAGTGTACCGTAGAATTTAATTTGTTACTTGGGCATGGATGCGCAGCTTGGCGGTTAGAAATTTCGACGAGTGCCACCGTGGAAAACAGATTTCCTGTGTGTACTTCAAACAGTCCTTTGAGCCTACGAGTTTTAGCTACTTTTGAGTAATTATTTTGCTATTGACACTTGAAAATTGTTTTGAAAATATAATTACGCACACCGAGATCAAACTTAAAGGTTGTACGGTACCAAATTGCACCACTTTTTAAATGGCTGTACTTTTAACCCGTTAGGTATTTTCTATTGCAATCTTGGGTAGAATTAGTTCAATGTGTATTTGTTTACGCTGTGTAAGTGTCACTAGCAGATGTGCAATCGTTGCGAAGATGGAGTCGGAAGAACAGCAGCGGTGCAAAGAAATTTTGCGCACGAACCTCAAAATATCCGGATCTTTCTCATCGCGCCATCAACAGGAAGCTGGAAATGGTACATTCTACGGTGTCTCGTGTTTTAAATCTGCATTACGAACGTTTGACCATCGATCGGAAAGAAAAAAGTGGAAAAAATTGATCTCCATATGGTGTTAAGGATCACAAGCGGGTCGTTCAAGCTTTCAAAAGGAATCCCAACCGCTCAGTTCGAGATGTGGTGAAGAAATTGAATCTAACCAAAACATTCGTGCAAGATGCGAAGAAACGCATACACGTTCAAAGTCCAAAAGGCGCCTAATCGCGATGAACGGCAGAATACGGTAGGTTAAATACGTGCACGGAAGCTCTACACCCAGATGTTGACGAAACCACATTACCTCGTTATGAGTGATGAGACGTATGATGACTTCCGGCTGCTTCCGGGGCTCCAGTTTTTCACTGCTCACCGTAAATTCGATATCCCTGAGGACGTTAGAAAGCAGAAGATGTCAAAGTTTTCCAAAAAATACATGATTTGGCAAGCAATTTGGTCGTGTGGAAAGCGGAGCAACCCATTCGTGACAACTGGAACGGTCAATGGGCAGGTGTACCTAAAGTAATGCCTCCAAAAGCGTCTACTTCCTCTTCTGAGGTCACGATGGTCCTACGATTTTCTAGCCGGAATCAGCCTCGTGCCATTACTCGAAAAAGGTTTTGGAGTGCTACAAGGCTAAGGAGGTCAATTTCGTGCCGAAGCATCTCAACCCTACGAACGCACCGGAACTGCGGCCAATTGTAAAGTACTAGGCAATCATGAAACAGGCACTTCGGAAGCATCATAAGGAAGTGAAATTGGAGGAAGACATGGAGAAAAAATGGATTGCCACGCAAAAAAAAGTTAGTTCAAATGTTGTACAAGACCTAATGAGTAGTGTAAAGAAGAAGGTTCGTGCATTTGGATATGGAATCGAGATTGAATAAAACAAACATGGGAAAATATTCATAACATGTTTTATTTAACTCCCTGAAAGTTTGAAGGTGATTGATTGAACGGGCGAATTTTGCCGAATATTTGTGTGTGTCGCAAGTTGATTCCGTACATCTTTAGTAAACAAACAAAGATGCAAGGCTCAGCTCAGTATATGGTTGATCAGTTCAGTATGAGGTAGGCTTGGTTGAAGTGGAAATGGAGAAAATAATTGAAATCATTGCCGGAAAATTAGTTTTTCCAGCAATATTAAAGTAAAGTTTATAATAATCTGAGCAGATCCCTTGTCTGAAGATGATAAAATTCAGTAGAAAATTCGAGGGACACCTTTTCATTTCTAAAAGATTTCAAAGTTGTTTTATTTTCTTGATAGTGTACCAGAGTAATCATATCATTGAAGTATCATTCCTTGAATAGATAATATACTTAACTAATAAATTGAGGCACATTTTAATAACTGCCTATTTGAGCAACTTCACCCTAACGATTATCTTCCCCCCAGATGACGGTAAGTAAACAGTACGAATTCTTAACCCATTGAGCTCAAACTTTGGGAGAAGAGCCAGGACCTGATTAGAAAATGATTGAGTCGAGTGGAGCTTTCAAACCGGCCTGCTGTGGTGGTTATCTTAAGGACCTTCACCTTTTGAAAATTACATCAATTCCTGAACTCCATTTCAGAACATGCAGCTGAAACCGGGTGGTGCCGTGCGAGCCATGTTCGAGAAGGTTCCATTTCCACTGGACTTCAAAATGTACCTGTTTCATGTTGTCAACCCGGATGATGTCATGAAGGGCGGTAAACCTAGGGTCAGGGAAATTGGACCGTACTTTTTCGAGTGAGTGCTCGTCTAGATAGTTTGATTGTCATCAATCCTTAAACCATCAATAAACATCTTTTACAGGGAGTGGAAGGAGAAATACGATACCGAAGACAACGACGAGGATGATACGATGACTTTCAACCTTCGGAATAGCTGGATCTTTCGGCCGGACCTGTCGGTCCCGCTAACGGGAAACGAAATCATCACCATGCCGCATCCGCTTATACTGGGTGCTTTGTTGATGATTCAGCGCGATCAAGCGGCCATGCTGCCGATGATTTCCAAGGCCCTGGACATCATTATGCACCCGCTGACTACGGGATTTCTGACGACCCGGGTCATGGACTTGCTGTTCGATGGAATACTGATCGACTGCAGTAGCGATGAGTTCGAAGCCGTTGCACTCTGCTCCGGGTTGGAGTCGGAGGGAGCCGTGTCACGGTACAACGAGACTCATTTCAAGTTTTCGATGTTTGGATTGGTAAGTGAGGGAGTTTATTGACGTGTGCGTTACTATTAACTTGTTGATGTTTTTCAGAAAAACGGAACGGATGCTGGACGATTTAAGGTCTATCGTGGAATTAAGAATGTTATGGACATTGGACGCGTTGTGAGCTATAATGATGAAACCGAAATGGACATCTACGAGGGAGATGAGTGTAACAAGTACATCGGGACGGATTCAACCATCTTTCCACCGTTACTGACGAAGAAGGACAAGTTGTGGGCTTGGTCACCAGACATCTGTCAGTCAATTGGGGCTTACTACGCGGGTAAGTCCAGCTACGCAGGGCTACCGATGAGTTTGTACAAGCTGGATTTTGGTGATTTGAGGGTTAGTTTTGAGATAAACATTGATGCAGCTATTTGTGAGAACATTTTCTAATTTCAGCAAGACCCGGAACATCAATGCTTCTGTCGAAATCCACCGGACGGTTGTCCACCGAAAGGAACAATTGACTTGGCGCCCTGCCTTAAGGCACCCATCATCGCTTCGAAGCCTCACTTTTTCGATGCTGATCCTAAACTGCTGGCTGCTATCGACGGGTTGACCCCTAACGAAAATGACCACGATGTGTACATTCATTTTCACCTGGTAATGTGGTTTTATCTGAAAGGAACAAAATCTGATTATGGTTTCTTCCAGTTGTCCGGAACCCCGGTTTCGGCCGCCAAGCGACTGATGTTCAGCATGGAAATGGAACCGATTCGCGATCATGAACTGCTGGGAAAGTTGCCGAAAGTGATTTTTCCCATGTTTTGGGCGGAAGAAGGCGCCTCGCTCAACAAGACCTGGACCAATCAGTTGAAGTATACTTTGTTTCTGTAAGTGGAAAGCTAAGAAGAGTTGTGAATCGATAGGACCTAACCTTCATGTATCATTTTCCAGCGGTCTCAGGATCAACTCCACCATCAAGTGGCTCTCCATAGTTTTCGGAACAATTGGAGTTATAGGAGCTGGTATCATGTACTATTTGACTTCGATCGGAGCAGGAAACGTCGTCGCGATAAAACCCGTTCAGGAAAAGAGCGGCAAGCCGAGGGGAAACGGCGTGGCCCCCGTTCCGGCTAGCAATACTGACAACAGCAACAGTAACAGCATCGATAAAAACAGCACCGTCGTTGGACATGTTACGTCTACCGTAATTCCAACCGGAAAGGATGTGGTGAGCGTCAACAATGTCAGAAATTTACCACCCGTCATTGAAAGTTTCGACAAATCATCGACGATCATTAACACCGAGTTTCAAAAGGAACGGTACTGAAGCGGAAGAATCAACTTCTACACTCACTAAATGTCATTCTGATGGGCACCAATTGATGTATGATGGGTAACATTTCGTTGGATTGTAGTTGAGCAAAATTCAAATTCGTAGTTCAAAACTGTAAGCAGCAAGTAGGGAGCATCCTTTCAGGGGGGATTTCCGTTGCTTCACATGTTTTGTTGTCTGAACAATATGAATAATCAGGAAAAAGAAAAACTAAACCGGATTTTAATCCTGCCGGCTGGTGGTGGTAGCTTTGTACAATTTTAAATCCTTGTTCTTGTTAGCATTAAAGATTTCGTTCGGTGTTTTTGTTGAATAAAATTTGATTGGCTGTGCATTTTTGTGGCTTTTTCCTGTGAATGGATACATTGTCCTGGATGCACCGCGAACCACTACCGACCGAGTCGAGTCCGACATAGATCTGTGCAACATTTCTATAGAATTTCAAACACCCAATTAGACATTTAATATTCCAAATCTATACCTCATACCTAATCCATGGTTTCACATCTAATTTGGTTAATTCTTCTTGGAGGATTGGAATGGAAAACGTAAAACAACTTTCTTCGATTTTTACTGCGGGGGGATTCAATTGATTTATTGTTATTCTTTGGTGCTCGTCGTGTTGCCATGAGAACATGGCCTTCTGCGAAAGATTCGCTGATTTGCTTTGAAGAAACCATCCGCAATTGCTGTCAGTAATTAAATGCTTAGTAAGTAAGATTTCAATATTCAAAACCAGAATCCGAGGTTCATTTATTATTCATCATAATCCATTTTCATTGACATGACAACTGAAAACAGTCAATGATTCGCGAGATTATTTTCAGTAATAACTTCAGTAACAGATTTTATAGTGAGTCGTCGTGGACCGTTGCAGTAACCGGTTACTTTCCGTAGTACAGTGCTCATTAAATGCGTGAAACATACATTTTGGCGGAAACTGATAAGTTATCTATATTATAGCAGTCTTGTATAAACCATGGTTCTGCGAAATTCTTTTAGGGTAAGAGTTAGTTGGAGATAGAATTGATCTCCTTTTAACAGGCCTGCTAATTTAGCCCGCGGGCGGTTAAGTTTTGAGTGACCTGTCACGCTTTTTTTTTCTGTTCGTTGTAAATCTGTGTATAGGAATTTCACTTCGGGAGGGCAATCCCGGGTGTAATAATTTTATAAAATGTGCGATTACGCGTTGTTTTCGTGTAAAGTGTAATTTGTTTTACATTAACGTGAAAAAAATGAGGAATTGTGCTAGTGTTTCGGTATAGAAATGTGGTACGCTGGAGGCACATTTTCAGCGAGACCGGAGAAGCATCTTTTGGCATGGGAGTCAAAACAGTGGTCCTGGTAGACTTTGTACGGTCGGATTTCCGTTCAATTCAGAATCATGATGAGGATCAACGGAGCGTGTTCAAGATAAGTAGACGTCCATTAAATGTTTTATATTATATTAAAATTTTCTTGCCCATTGCACCATGTAAATTTTTCCATCGTTGCCATGGAAACGCATGTTTTGTCTGTCTCGCTCTGCGGAATGTTTCAGAACATAACCTTTTTTGCAGAAACTTTGATGACCCGGCAGAATGGCTTTCCGCTGAACCATCTTGCTATATTAAAAATTGAGTCATTGTTTCCGTTTCCTCTTTCTCACGGATTTGTTTCCTTGTTGCCTAACTGCATAGGTGACGACGAGTGTCTCTTAGCCGGGAGACTCTTCGTATGTGAGAGACACACCTGGCAAGAGTCTCATGTTTCCAGGTGGTTCTGCAACCATAAAAAAGTGTTCTCTATGTACCGTGCTGTGCCCGGGACGTGCTTATTTTGGGCTGGAACCCAACTCAAACACCCATCACATAAAAACGCCACGGCCCATACCCAGTACGGTGTGAAGAAAACCCGGCACAAATTGTCAACATCAATGGAAAATCCCTTTATGTTACATACAGGAAAAGTTGGATTTTGAATATTGGGTCCAGTGAAAAACTCTTTGAGGAAAACCACTTATTTTAGGTCAATACTCACCAACAGGTGGCGATCAGGTTGTGTTTTGCGTGAGTTGTCACGTTTTTATTGTTTGTTATAAATCGGTGTGAATTTGCGATTGTTGTTTGGATAGGGTAGCTCATCTAGGATAAAAAAAAATCCAGGGTGTAATAATTTCATAGAAAGTCCGATTTTGTGAAAGTGTTTCTATACGAAATGTGGTACCGATATGGCTAGGAGCACGTTTTCAGCAAAACTGGAGAAGTTTCGTTTCTGGAATTGAACTCAAAAGAGTAGAGACGCATTGTTTTTTATTCTAGCTCCGCGGAATATTTCAAAATAGAATCATTTTTGCAAAAAGCTTTGATGACCCAGCAGCATAGCTTTCCTCTCAATCGATTTGCTTTATTCGAAAAGTTGGGTGAATATTTACGTTTCTCTTTTCTCATAAATTTGATTCTTTTTTGCTTTTATTTCTTTGGTGACATTGGCGATGAGGAGTGACTCTTAGTCGGAATACCCTTTGCGGCATCCGGATTTCTTAAACGTATGTCAAAGATACACCTGACAGGAGTCTCATTTTTCCAGGTTCTCTTCGCATTGTGCCTAGGATGTACCTTGTTTGAGTTGGAACTAACTAGTCAGCTAGATTAGGTGACTTATTCACCCAACACACAAAAACGCCTCGACCCGTGCCCGGTACGGTCTAAATTGACAACGGCAATGGCGAATCCCTTTTTTCGGTCTCTTAATGTTCCATTTGATTTCTATTGAAGGTTCTACCAATGATCTTCTCAATATATAATATTATATTATTATGATATCTATTATGATTTTCTTGACAAATAACGCAAGAGTATTAATCCAATTAACGCTATGGATCACCCGCCAATGGATTGTGTACCTTGAAATTATATTATATATTTTCAATTCTCATTAAACTTATAACATCAGCGTGCTCTGTAGATATAATGACTGCTTAAAAAACACCATGTGACAGGAGGAAGGAGCACCTTGAGAAGAATTAGAGTCTCATTTCAGCAATAATTTATATATTTTTTATTTTCAGCATTGCATATTGATCTATTAACATATTTTTTTCGTATCTGAAGTTACATAACATATGGTCCTCCCTTAGCCAGTCGGTAAAGCGTCGAATGACCGAAGTCTAAGTTTAAATAAGATTGACAAAACAATATATTCCTAGTCATTTCATTTTTACTGTACATAACAAATGCTATCCTTCCATTATATGCTATATGTTGTTCAAAATTCAGGTATTTGCAGGTTTCTGTTATGCTCCAGGATGCATAAAAGTACTATATTTTACTTTACATGGCTCGGAGCGTATGATACCATGCGTCCGCTCATTCTTCCTGCCCTGTAGATTCTAGGAATGCATTGCGGTTCAGGTCTTTTTGTTTGAATCCAGCTCGTTTTATAGATTCTTCTTTGCGGTTGATGTTACGAAGTTGGCCTGGCCGCTTTGTCGCTTGTTTTGAGTCATTGACATGCTGCAAGCATCAATATTGAAAGCAAAAATAAGTCGACGTCATATAGCCCAGTTTTATCCAAGATGCTTTCTCGAACTGGCTGCGTTTCCATTGAATTAAATTAGATAACATTGGTGATCAACTAGTGGATGCAAGGAAATGGAACAGTACATCGACATTTTAGATATACTATTTTTTATGTATAATTTCAAGTCATCCATGGAGTTACCAAGCTTTGAAAAGTAATTTTATAATTTTTTTTTTTTCTCGTGGCTATCATACATTTTCTAAACTTTTAGGCTCATAATAGATACGCAAATAATTCTACAATTGCAGTGGTACAACAATCTGCAGACATGTGTAATTTTCCATAAGAAAATCCCTTCACTATATTTTATATACTATTCTATATATTATTCCATGTTGATTTTACATTTTTATTACTATCATTACCATTTTTATCATTATTCGTATTTATTTGAATATTATTTTATTATTTTAACCACGGAGCGTATGGTACGGTATGTCCACGCATCCTTCCTCCCCTGTAGATTCAAAAAATGCGTTGTGGTTCAAATCTGTTCATTTGAATTCAACTCATTTTTAAGAATCATCTTTTGCGGTTAATGCAACGCAGTAGGCCTGGCCGTTTTGATGCTTGTATCATGTCCTTGATATGCTGCAAGCCTCAATATAGACAAAAAAAAATAATTGGGCGTCATCTAACCCAATTATTTCCAGAATGCTTTCTCGTACTGGCTGCGTTTGTATTAGATTAGATTAGATTAGATTAGATTTTAACAGGCCTGCTAATTTAAAGTAAGTGGCATTATTTTTTTTTCATTATAATTGCTTATCGTTTAACAGGTATGCGTGCGGAGGATTCCTCAGTGCCTAGTACTCTATTAAAGCTTCATGGGGTCTACAGACTTAGTTCGGACAAACCCGAAACTCGCTAGAATCGGCTCTTGCTGTAGCAGATCAAAGCTAGAATTTATTATACTAATGTTAGGTTTAAGTTACAATAAGCTCAATTATAATGTTTTGAAATGAAAATACTCTTTTTATCAACATGAAGAGAAAGTATTGATAGTTCCGTTAGAGAACAACAGACTATGAAATTGAAATGAAGCAGTTGAAATTGAGCGATACTTGGCACCCCAGTGGGTCTGGGAAAAAATCTGGTCACGTTTTTCTTCTGAAGGGAAGTAAAGCCGTTGGCCCCGACTCATATTAATAAGTCGATAGGTAGGCGTCGGTGATTGTCACCATGTGAGGAAATAGGCCGAAGAAAAAAAAATCAGTGCTCAAACTTTGGTGGCTAATCATGTATTTACGTGCAAATTTATCTGCAGACACAAACTTGAATATGGCAGGAACATCACCCCGACCCATTGCCAAGTAAATTTGTCCCGGGAGCTGTTTGCAATCGGCTTAGGTTAGGTTTCATCATTCATGAGGAGACAGCCATTGCATTTAGTCAACATCTGACCATACAATTTTATGGCACGGATTCTGGCCACATTGTTCTGCTTTTGATCCCTATTTGGTTGTCTACAGGCACGGTATGACTTGAAGCCTTCCCGGAGACGAACCCATTGCACGGTACTGCGTGCGGCGCGAAATTTTTTGGCCAAATCGCGGTCTGAGATGTTGGGGTTTGCCTTAATGTTCTTAATGACTTTGTTCCGCAGTTGACGGTTGACAGTACCCGCTGGACGCTTGCGTTGAGGCTTGCGATCAGTCGAAAAAGTTTCTCTGTACTTTTTCAAAACACGCCACACGGTATTTCTGGGAAAACCCAACTGAGCTAAAGGAGGACCCAAGAAATCACTCTTGGATTACACTCTTAAACACAATGAAAATTATATGAGCTGTACCTTATAGAAGATTTGATTTTTGTTTCATGGAAATCAATATATGACTGAATTTTATGTTCAATTATATACAAATCCTAATATAATGATTGTCACTTAAAAGAAAATCCAATATGATGTAAAATTTTGCCTTGTGATGCAATATCACACCAGGTGCTGAAAAATAGGTTACAAAGAGATAATTCTATGGGTTAATACACTAAATATTACACGACCGTGAAGCGACATATCTCGACACCACGGCTTATTTGTTTGCCCTCTATCAACGCCAGTATAAAAGTTTGCAACAGTCATGCATTTGCCAGCATGGACAACACAGCAAAAAAATATGAATATTATCTTGAGCGTGTTTCAAACTTTCGCATAATAATGTTTCATGTAACCGTATTTCAACACAGTTAAAATGGTTTTGTAATTTTCAATCTATTTTCATGCACATAAAAAGAGCATGTTATTAACTTCAAAATTACATGAGTTTTCAAATTTACACGAATTGGAAATCAAATCTTGTAATATTTGCGGAATTGAATTTTACATGAACTGATTCAACTGGCCTCATCGTTGATTTCTACATTCATTTTTTTTTCACGTTATAGAAGAAGAGACAAAAGATGAGTAAGAATTGTTAGCTTATTAATAACTCGATCAATCCAAACATGCAACATCAAGTAAGAAGAGAAATCTCTCTGAATAACCAATTTTTTATCTAGAAATTAGAAGACTTCGTCGAGTTATTAGTACAAGACACTGAAGAAGTCTGCACATTGTAGACGAAATACGCGTATCTGTCGAAGATAAGCAAAGGTAGTTGGAATTAAATGAAAATTACTAATTTTTCTTCTAATTTCTAGTTACAGGTATTCCACTAAACAGCTCAAACCCTCTAGGATTCAATTTTTTATCCTTATGATTTATCCCGCTAAACGCTAAATGTGGTTGCGGCACATCTAAATATATTTTCAACATTGAAGAAAGCAAATCAAATGCGTTTTTAGGAACTAGCTAGTTTAGTTTAATATGGTTTTAAAAAGCAATGAAGAAACTCTAAAACTTAATCAATATATCTAAGAAGAGTATATTCTTTTTGCTGGGGAAGTCCAGATAAACAACTACTCGTGGGTACAAGCATAATTAATTCCTAGAAATCAATTAAATGAGCTTCAAATGAAACGACAGTTGATATTTCTTTAACTATTTACCTCTTTATCCTGTCTAAACATAAGATTTAAGCGTTAGTAACCGCAGTTACAAATAAGTGTCCTCTTTTGTCCTCTGCTTATGGATGGTGACTGACAGCTAAGAAAGGGAGGTAGGACAATTGTTCTATGCGAAAAATTTCGACGGTAGAAGATGTATAGTTACACGTTCTTGTAATTTCGTATCATAATGCATGGGTAAACGAGTTCACTGGGATTTATTATTTTGGCAATGTATGAATCAATGAAATCAGACGTATTTTTCAATGCACATCAATGCTCTGCATTTTAACACGGTTTTAAATTTGAAATTAAATAAACCAATGCATTACAGTGATATATTTCTACTATTGAAACGTTGCCAATGTAACCGTTCGCGGAACAACTCGAGGATAGTTAAAACACAGTGGCTTTCGCGCCACTCTCGTTAGAGAGACCACTGGTCGTGTTAGATTTGCCCGACAAATTGAGACTACCTCAGGGGACCTCTTGAACGGTGGTTACAAATTAAAGTAATATTTCGGAAAACGCCAAATTCTTTACTTCTGCTATAGACGACCGTACTCGTAACTGGTTATTCGACGCACTCTGACTTACCCACTATCCAACAAAACGGAAAAGCTCGAAGGAATGCTTACTCAATAGAGCAGGGAAAACGGAAAACGGAAACTTAGTGTAATGTGAGCTTTATTTTCGCGTGGTTTCAACTAAAAAATACCAAACTTCAAACTTTAACTGCACTATATTTTATATTCGTTCGTATTGGACCTCTCGTGTAAGTGTATGTGTGGGTGTACGGGTTAAATCATGGCCATGAAACTGAACGACGTACCTGCGCAGGTTTTGTTCCACGGTGACTCACTGAAGATGGCTGCCGGTGGATGAGGTTCGATGAAATGGCGACGAGGTGACGATGGCGGCGGGACTAACGACGCCGCTGGGCTGCAAATCAGCGATGGACGATGACCCGTGCGCAGTATGGCCGAAACTAAAGTTGCGGAGGGAGTGGCGGCTGGACGAATGACTTCCGGTTTCGGTTTCGTCGAGAGCGTCCGGAATCGACCTTCTCCTTCAATATAGGAGTCCCCTTTCCCAGGCGACCCGGCTTCGCGTACCTTTCCGCTATGACCGGGCGGGGTTAAGAGAGGCTACTATATTTTGGGGTGAGGTCCGGTTCAGTGTCCGACACTTGACAACGGATCACTGCAACCGCGCTCTCGGTATCGTTTCCACAGAGGGTTTTAACGTTGAGTGGAATTCCGACGGATTATTGGCGACCGTCGGGTGAAAAACTCGCACAAATTCCTTGCGATCTTCACTCCTCCGTTTGACTACCTCGAAAGGCGGGCCTTTGCTGGGCGCACGAGTCGATGTTGTCCGTCTCACGGGAAAAACACCGTCGAGATTCCCAATTCAGCGATGATGATTGCTGAACAGTGACGTAGTTCCAGCCCGTACAAAAAAAGCGACAAGCGCTGGAAGTCCAACGCGAACTCACATTAAAACTTATAAATGCAGTATTTAAAAATAACGGATTTACCTTTTTTTCGTTCGAAACTATAAATTCAAATTTTTAACAAGAACGCGACTAGTTTGAAATTATGTCCGCTGAAAGGACCAACAAACGTTAAAACGCTTCTGAAAACAAAACTCACACACTACCTTTACCTCTATGTAAAACTATTACTCAAAAAATAACCGAGTAGTTTAAATTTACAACCTACAAATTAACACGCGCACTTCTGTTCTCCAGCCGATTTGTTAGCGAAATGGCTGAGTCAGAGCAGCTTCCGCGATTAATAAACTTCCTAATCGTAACAAACAAAGGTTGTCTTTCTAAAAATCGAAGTCTTTATGCTTGAAAAAACAAAAAGAATGGCGTAGCGTTTGGCGCCTGCCGAAATTATCTGCTATAATGGAATATAGCTACCTATACTTTTTGGCTCTTATAGCAAAATTCTATCTAAGACACACTGCCATAAATCCGAGCATGTAACTTTCATTATTTTTTAAGGTGAAGCGTAATTTTTTTGCATAGTATCGTGTAAATTGAAGAAAAACTAAAGATGTTGTGAGCTTAATTGCTTCGTTAGAAATTTACATTGCATTTATGAAAGCTTAACGCTTTGAATTTAGTTTTCAGCTTAATCAACCAAAATATTACACACAGTTAAAATTATTTTGTAATTTTCTATCTATTTTCATGCACATAAAAAGAGCATGCAAATAACTTTAAAGTTACACGACTTGAAAATCACATGTTTTATTTAAAACTGAAAACTTAAAATCACATGTTGTAATAATTGCTCGATTGAATTTCACATGATCTACTTCAGATGCTCGCCACTTTGATTATTAGATACAATTGTATTTTTTCACGTTAACCCATTTCGTACCCGCTGTTGCGTATACGCAACAGTGGTTTTGAAAAATTCGTGTATGCATGTACGTTGAATACGATCAAAACAAATTAGTTTGTTTGAAAGGTATATCCTTTGGCTATCTTACTGACTGTGTTCACACACACCAATAGAAAAAAAACTCACAAATTGCATTGTATGAGTTGGTACATGTCCTATGGAAACAATTTCAATCATGAACTAGAAGTAACTGGTTATATTTGTTGTCGTTTCACAATGGGAATATGTTCACAAAAGGCCAAATATGATGTGTAGCTAGTAAACCATCCATTAAGGTGTGGCTGAGTGTGTACCATTTGAGCTTAAATGTATGTTGCATGCTATTTGTCGAGGAATGCGCCAGTGTTGCGTATACGCAACATGCTGTAACGGTGTTCCTAAGCGACAAAAAGAACCTCTGAAAATGCTAAATTTCATAAATGCATCCACAAGGCTTATATTGTGGTACGAAATCGTCGGAAAAAAATGTTTTGTGGAAAACGGCGGAAATGGGTTAAAGCGGAAGAGATAATGATATACCTTAAACCACATAAATTCCTTATCACGGACACAATTTTCGATGTTGAACATGATATTCCGAACCAACATTCTCTGTAAATTCCAATTAGTAGTGTTATAAACAGTTGTTCTGTTGTGTTAACGATTCGCGTTCTACCTCTAGGAAGAAAACTTTTTGAGAAACAGTGGAAAGTGAGAATGCCTAACCGATTTGATCCAGAACGCTTGCGCAGATTCAGGAAGCGCATAAAGAGCGAACATACGGGAAATCCTCCGAAACGACCAAGCACCGATGCCGAGCGAGCTCGTAGTTATCGGGCGAAATTGAAAGCAGCAAGAGGTAATGCGTTGCCAACAACTAGTTGGGACGCTGGAGAAGGTCCTTCAACTCGAGGTAGGAAATTGATATTTATTAAATTTAAGGGATCATGCTGAATCATTCTTGAAGACAGTCATTACCTCAACATTTAAAATAGATATAAATCAGAGTCGCTACTACCTTCTTGCTGTGAGGATTTTGATAGAGTTCGATTCGATGTTCATTCATTAACAATCGAGATTTATCAATTTGAAATAGCAAGGTGAGTTTGCGAGAGTGAGATAAAAGATAGGAAAACATACATGGAGCAGCGATTCACCTTAAATCAATTTAACAAAGAGCATGTCATCATAGCAATTGAATATCTCTCTATGTTATTGCTCCCTGTCTTAATAAATGTTAACATAGTATTAATTGTATTCTGGTGATGACATGCGCCGCGTGCTTATACATCATATGAACCTTCAAATGATATCGATACAACTAAAGCGCTGAACATGTTTTAATGCGTGATAATTTTCTCAGGTGTTTATTTTATATTTATAAGAATTTATCATATATTAACCAACCTTTTCTCCCATACCCATTGCAAAGAATAATGATATTTTATAAAACTCACTCTCTTTCTTCTGCGAGATCTAATATATTTATATATATATTTCGATTTCCTTAACGTTTAAGCCATAATGGATTCCCTAATTTACCTGACATTCGCATAGTAACATGAATAATAATGTCACAAGAAAACCATAGACCATATTTTAGGTACGCATTTAACCTTATATTCCCAACTATGGCCAAATGTATTCATCACATGGTAAAATGTAGATTATAAAAGTTTTCAATGGAAAAGTAAGAGTGAGCGGTTGTGTATTTTTCGAAGGGCTTATTCATACCAATACCTATATAACTAAATGAATATAGTGGGAATTTTAATGTTTTGAAATGGAATGGCCGATTGATCACATGAGAAAGTCATTTAGATGTTATAAAGTAGCTTTATATTCCGTATAGTATACCGAATATAGCCGAATGCCCGAAGCGATAATATAAATAAATGCCCGGAGCGATGAAATAAACAAACTTTACTGAAATTCGTTCGAACAAGTATCTTTAATGATATCCTTCGAAAGTTTTCGACTCAATAATGTTAGTTGGTGACTTTTCATGGTCCATTACAGCAAACGCCTTATTAAGCATGTCTTAGCAAAGGTATAACTAGTTGAATATCGTTACTAGCTAAATTATTGTATGAGTTATAGTTAAAACTGTAATCGCGCGCTACATAATCGACAGAGCCAAGGGACATGTACCCTATATACTTATATATAACCTTACAACAACTGCAAGATAATTTTTGTTATATTCTGTTTGATAAAACTTCCTAAACTTTGATCATTTTAAGAGACGCTTACACATTTGAAAATGTTGCAATTGATTATTGTGTTTTCATAACAATCACTAAACCTGCCGGATATTTTCTAATAACGATTTTTATCGTAATTTGAATTCTAGAGTATTTCAATGTTTATTATTACCCTTGAAATCCAGAATTGCTAAAATTGCCTAAATTCTAATTCTTTGAATCTTTGAAGGTGAATTATGCAAAGGCATACTACAACTCAGATTGTATACAAATGATCCGAATGGTATGGCATTTAAATGGTGAATGTTGAAAAGGAGTCAAGGAATCAGTCAAAATATATGTTTGTATGTACGTATTATAGAATTTCCTCCGCTGCCTGTCGTTACTGAAATCCCCCAAACGATGTAAAACATTGTTGATGGTTCCGGCGATGGTGAGAATTCCAAGATGCAGGCCATTCAGGCACAGTATGACATACGAATAAACGTTTAGTAATGTTAAGTGATTATGATTATAAGAATGAGCAAAACTATCATTAATTAAATAATTTTATATTCCCTAACAGATCCTTAACTATCTTCTAGGCCTTAAAGATAGATCCATCGTAAAACGATGCAACCGTGACCGTGTCATCATTTTAAACCAAAGGCCCTTTTCAGGGCCACAAAGAAGTTATAAAGAGTGTACAAGAGAATTTTTCTACATACTGACTTCGCAAACCAAACGGACCTTTTCAGGGCCACCAAATAATATCTCAAGAGCATACAATAGAATTTTCTTACATACTGGCTTCAAAACGCTGGTCTAATGTCCCATAAGAGCCGCACCCGTCATATTGTGACTTAAACTGCTTCTATCGGTAAGGGTAAGCGAACGGCACGAATAATTGAAACCCTTTTCACGCTAATAATAGCCACACAGAATTTTCCAGACATTATAATGCATCACTTGGTTTAACGTAGTCTACGTCAACCGGTCGTGTCTTGTACACAACCCCACTGATTTTTTCTTGATTAAAATCAGTACGATTAACATTATGGGATTAATGGTTTTCGTGGATATTATTAATATAGGTACATAGCAGTTTCAACTTTTCCGTATTAAATTGGGAGAAAATTATCAGAATCGAATGTTTTGTGTGTTGCTAAACGATTAACGGTAAGTGGACGAATAAATTGTGAATAACTTGTGTACTCAGTGTTCGGTATTCAGTGCATATTCACCGATTTCCACTGGAGGTCTGCTTATTGAGCTCAATATAGGTACCGCTTCCCTATGTAACATGAAGATACCGGTTGCTGCGATAGGCGAATCCGGATATAAACGGTAAACAGCTCAAAACACAATGGATTCTGAATCAGCAATAAAATCTGCTTCACACATTCGGCAATTTACTATTTACATTTACTACAGAACATTTTTGACATCTGAAGCAGTTTACACTTGTTTAATTGTTGAATACATGAATGTCCTTTTTTGTCTCCCGCTCTTGAACGCTGAATGACAGCTAACCGAGAAAGCTGTACGGAAGCTTATTCGAAAAAACGATCATGAAAATTCACATGTTTATGCATTGTGACGTATTTTTCAATGTTTATCAATGCTCGAGACATGTGCATAATTTTTTATTTAAAATTCAATAAAGCAATGGATTACATTGATATATTTTTACCGTTTGAACGTTTTACATCACATGCAATTTTCATTATTTTTTGCTGTGTTTAATTGTACACAGTTAGAATAAAACCTGTAACTTTCTGTTCGATAAGATGTAACAAATGGACTACATAACTAATAACGCATATTTGCATGTGGTTTGAAATTTATGCATATTCCATTTCACCATAATGGAATTATAAACGTTATGTGAAATTCAAATCACTTGTAATGTATATGAGCTGTCCAACTCAAATCAATATAAGTTTCACACATTTTTTCAAGCTAAACTCAGGGTTAGAGTCGTAAAATCTGTCATTAAATTCATTGAAGTCATTTAATAAATAAAAGACATGCTGTTTACCTTTTATTTTCATATCTGGTTCTTGGAACAAAGTTACCATCACTTTGATCTTAAATGAAAAAAAAACCTGGCATTTCTATGATGGTCGATCAAACATCGGGCTCAAAAAGGGTGTTTTACACCTCTCATATGATTGTGTGTCGCAATTCATGTCGCAGGTGTCGCGTCAAGGGCAATAATATAAATGTTTGCGAATGATTTATAAAATTTCAAATTCAAACACTGTTTCAGAATTTTCTACCGGGCTCTTGAATAATGACAAATTTCGATGGACCCGAACTTGTCTTAAGAAGCTCACAATGTTCTCCACGGAAAAATTACAAAGAGTAAACAGCATTCTCAAATTGTTTTTTTTTTATAATTTACTTCGACTAACACTCACCGGTCATAAAGGCTGCCGCGATACTTTTCAGGAATTGACAAGCGCTTAGAGTGATGTCGTTTCTCGTTAAAAGCATGAAAACATACAGCGTCCGTAATTGAAAAATCAATTTGTTGCCTAAAATTATAAGTCATGTAAACTAAACGTGAACTGCAGCAATAACATTAAATCTTAGAGAGTGGATCTTTAAGGCTTAAATAATGTAATGCTTGTTAAAGTAAATGGAAAATTGTTGTAGATTTATAATTCGATTGATATTTATTACAGCACTTAACAAATAACTTCGTCGTTAATTTTTACATACACAGAAAAAAATAATAAATTTTAACAAGCGCGCAACACCTGCGTAAACAATGTTTGAATACAACAAAGTTTGCAATTTTTCATACAACAGGCTAGATTCAGCCGTTATCTGGATTTAATTTACATGAAATATCCTATAATTTTCTGCCAAATCTAGCATTCGCTTTATGTGTATTAGATAACGCAGAAAATTCAATGTTTCTTTTTATCTGTGTATATTTACTGTATACTCATAAACTCATAAACGTTTATGAAAGTATTAAAAATTTATAGATATAAATTTGAAAGAGACGTAAATTTAAGACTTGCTAGCCGCTTCGTATGGGTGCACTTAAAAAAACAATTTTACATGAAATTTTCCAAGAGTGCATGCTGGATTAGGACAGCGCACAACCCGACAGGACCAGCATCTGCAATTAAATGAATACGGTAATCTACAATGAAGTACCCTACTATCGTAGGGTTCATCATGTTTCTCTTTAATTCATCGAATGCCAACTGTTGCTCACGATTCCACACGAGTTTGTTATGTTGCTTTGTAAGTCGTCGAAGGTGGTTTGTAAATGTCGCCAAATTAGGTACGTGTACCACGTAATTAACCAGTCCCAAAAAAAAACGTCTTGTTTCTTCTGCACTTGCGAAGTTTACGCAAATTCCGCATGGACTCCAGCTTACCTGTATTGGGTTTGATAACATTCGCAGATAAAAAATGTCATAAAAAATTCAAAAATAAATTGGTTCGCCCCTCGTTCGCCGCTAGCACGCCTCTAGTGTTGGAAATCGAAAATTCTAGACAGAGCTCTGCAGAGACTTGTTTACACTTCTATAGAGAACAATTCTCGAGTACTTTTTCAAATGGACGTAAGTAACATTTGGACGAAAATGAGAAAATCAGCATTGAAATTTTTTGAATTTATTTTTATTCCTATTTGAAAACCAGACATGTTTATCCCAATTAAATTCCACTGAATGACACATTGGTAAAAGATATTACATCACTGTGCTTAAAAATTACACTAGGAGTGAAAATTCAAGTTTCATTTAGAAAAATGTTTCTTACAACGGTCTGCAATAGAAAAAGATAATACGTCATTTTGATAAGTCAGTATGATAGATGGCATGTTACTTGCGTCAAAATGATACGTCATTCTGCGAATGACAATGTTGATACGTCGAAATGTTACGTCAAGTTGTCATATTTCACACAGATACGTCGAAATTATCAAAATGACGTATTAGTTTTTTCTGCAACAAAACGGTGTAAAAATATCTTTGCTAAAAAAAATCAATTTTTACTAAACAAAATCTAAATTTTTAACCTTGTGGTATAAAGACTTTTACTTACGCGTCGTTAAGAGGCATTCAAATGATATAACAATGATTCGCAAGTTACTTTTCAACACAAGCGGCGTATGTACATTATTCCCAAAAAGTGCAAAAGTGATTTTACACCGTTTTGTAAAAAGTTAGTAAAAACTTTCGGAAATAATCCATCAGAAAGTTTATCAAATATGGGCATATATACATGATTTTTTAATAACATGCCATGAACAACGCGTTTGTTTACATTTTGAGACTTACGTCCTTTTGACAAAGTACTCGAGAATTGGTGCAAGTTTGATCAAAGTAGTCGCTCGCGTTCAGAAATTACGTCAAATAGAACTCGAAAGCTGAATATATTCGAACCGAGGACCGTCAGCTTTGCAGCAAGATGTTGACAAAGCGTTCACAGCTTTAAATGAAGCCTGGCAGAACATCGATGAAGCATAACTTCACAACCGCGTCGAAAGCATGCCAAAACGTCTACAAGCATTGATTCAGATCAAAAGGTGGGTATACTTAATACTGAAATCTTATTTTGCTATGTTTTCATTACAATTCCTGCTGTGAGCAATTTATTTATTCCAACCAATACCGGAGGAAGTTCAATAAAAGTTAGTGTATATATTTTCAGCTGTAGAATTTTATTCATTTCTTTGCATGAGTAGATATATCGCAATAAAAAGATGAATTTTGTCGAATGGCAGCATAATTAATCATCAATTAAAAGAGAGATTTGAGCAATAAAAAATGAAAAAAGTGCCATTAAATTATTAAGGCCTGTGCCAACAAATAATGTGTGATCAGCATTAAAAAATTAGGAATGAGCAATAAAAGATGAGAAAAGATCTTCGGATAATCTAATTGTGACCGGTAAATCTATCAAATAAAGCAACAGCTATTAGTATATGTGCAATTAAATATGGCAGTATTTCCGCCAAATTATGTAATTTGAGCACTAAACTATTCGCATATGTCTTTTAATTTTGTTGGATTTTCCCATAAAAACAGTAAAATGAGCAATGGATATTTATTTATCCATTGCTCATTTTACTGTTTTATGGGAAAATCAACAAATTAAAGACATATGCGAATGATTTAGTGCTCAAATTACTAATTTGGCGAAATACTGCCATATTTAATTGCACATATACTAATAGCTGTTGCTTGATTTGATAGATTTACCGGTCTAATTAGATTATCCGAAGATCTTCTCATCTTTATTGCTCATTCTAATTTTTTAATGCTGATCTACATTATTTGTTGGCGCAAGCTTAATAATTTGGTGGCACTTTTTTCATTTTTTGGTGCTTTTTCTGAATTACTAAGTGCAGGTAAATATTTTAGCCTTTGTCGAATACAGTCCCGCGTTGTCTCTGAAAATATAAAGGGTATTCTATTGATAAGTGCAGAGCTTGATACAATAACGTGTGCTTTATTAGAAGTTGAATTTCGGAATGAGAAGGTTGCTACTTGACAAAGTAGTCAAGATTGCTGTGATGGAATTTTAATGGTTGCTTGAATTAATTAAGGCTGGTTCGATGTCATCCACTCTCAATCGTTCAGCCCTGAATTCCGTCGTAATTCTTTAAAGCTTACAGAATCCAGGAACTTGGTAAATATATCAGCTTAATGGTTTGGAGTACCAACAGCCTCCACTTGGATTCGCTTTTCAGCGATTCGGTCCCTGATGAAATGATGTTTAACGTCAATATGTTTGCTTCGTATCGTCTCCAAGTTGCTTGCCATGCCAATACAGCCTCGGTTGTTTTCTCAAATTGTCACAGGTTTTTCGGATCCTTCACCTGCATTTCTTCAAGAATTCTAGCCTGTCAAAGGGCTTCAGCAGTAGCGGCACTTAAAGCGATATATTTGGATTCACTTGAGGAAATGGCCACGATAGTTTGTTTTTTGCTACACAATGACACTGTTGATCTAAAAACCTTGAAGATGTATCCGGACACAGACTTCCGGTCCTCGGTGTCAGCCGCCCAGTTAGCATCAGCAAATCCAACAAGCGGCGGAGCATCGTTGCGTTGGAACGTCAGTATGATGTTCCTGTTAGGTAACAGACGACTTTCTTTAAACATTGCCAATGAGCTGGATTTTGTTGATATCGGCACAGGTAGCCTATTGGATAGTAGATATCCGACCGAACGCTTAGCATTATATACATTAAGCTGCCTAACAACTCCCTATAGGGTTCTCTTGTAGGTGTCCCATCTCGTTGTAGTTGCAGTCCTTTCTCCATAGGGACTTTGCAGCTAATCCGAAATTGTTCAAAACCTTTGCCACGTGCGCTTGCTGCGAAAGCTGAAGAACTCCAGCTTGCAGGTCGTACACGATCTTCAGGCGGCGTTTGTTGTGATTTGGTTCGTGACGCAATGTTTCGGAGCGATTAGGGGCCACCGATGACGACATACATAAGGAGTAGTTATGGGTTAACGATGCAGACATACATCGGTTGGCGTGGATCGGAATGGTAGCGAGTAGCTGCACCTACTTGGCCAGGTAAGCAGCTTACATGTATATGTCTAGCCGAGCTAGGCATTACTTTTACGGAAGCTAACACCACTATTTTTTCGGAACCCACAATGGTGACGTATACACCATCGGCACACATCCACGGAGACCAGCCATATGGTTGGCGATCAGCTGATCGTTTTGAAGCAAACGTTTTCGCGCACTGACTGCCGATGTGAGTTACGGAAAACATGGATTTTGGATAACAACAGTCAATACCATCAGCACGACGAAAATCAATTTGGACGACAATTGAAAGGGGTGTCAGACACAAGGGTGTCTGCTATACACACCAGGTTGAGTACATGGGTTGCTCAATGATCCATCAAAGCAGCTGCAAGGATGTCTGCGGTTTTTCCACGGTTTGGGCAATTCGGTGCTCATTACCGAATCCTTTATCAACCTAATCTAAATTCAGCACACAGGGTGCTGGAATGGATATTCTGAGCGTTTGATCACGCAGGTGATCGAACCAAACCCTCGGGCAGGACACAAGGAGTCGTCATGTATCAGTTCCCTCGGTTTGTGTATACAAGGGTGCGCAAACCAATCCTAGAGACAGAACACAGGGTGTTCTATACCCGATCGGTTTGTGCACACAGGGTGTTCAAACCTATCCATAGCAAGGGCACAAGGGTGTCCTAGGAATGTCATGCCAAGGAGAGGATACAAGGGTGTCCTCTGGGTAACATTTTTAGGTCTTGAGTACAAAGGGTGCCTCAAGACTAGAAGGCTGAGCTTGGACACAGAGTGTCCTCTAGCCTTTCCCAGTCTGTGCACAGGGTGTGCAGACCTATCAAGAGCTGTGGGTACATGGGTACCCAAGGAATCAACCAAGGCTCGAGGCACATCGAGGTTGCTCTGGGATAAATCACACCGGTAATCAAATGCCGATCGGACGTAAGAATGTCCACAGCTGGATCAATAAATGTAGGCACTAGGGGAGTCTGCATAATGCAATCGGATACAGGAACCAAGGAATAAACATTAAGAGGATATTGGAACGAAACCGCTATGATTATTGGCATTTACCTTCGAGATGCAGTAAATGACTCATGGACGACATCACACTCTGGCTGAGGGCCACATCGGAAGTTTTACCAGGTGAGTAAAACAGTATATGTACCAGCCGAGGTGACTAGAGGTTTGCGCGCAGGAGGACCACGACTGCTGTCGGAGTCCAGCCGTGGAGATCCGCAGTACTGCTGCCTTCGTTGAAAACCACTTCGCACTATGTAATCAACTTTGAAAAAGCTGCAATCGCTCTCACAGTGCGAAGTGGTTTTCAACGAAGCAGCAGTACTGCGATCTCCGCGGCTGACCGATGCGTGGTCTCTGCAGCATACTACTAACTGTTTGTGATGTAGTAGTGTCTATATGTAAATATTGTAAATAGAATGTGTGTTGAGGACGAAATATATGTGCTGTGTGATTGATGGACGGATGTGTGATACTGTATATTAAAGGGTGATACGGTCAAAATTTGGTCAAGGAAAAACGCGTGTAAATCGGTGAAATCGTTTATTTAAAAAATCAAATTAAATTTCTTTTTCAAGTTCAATTAGTATAAAATTCAGGAAAAATATTCAGTTAGGCTTCCGCTTTCCAAATCCGAATTGCCGGGCCTTACGCTTGACCCCTGCCATCAGATTTCTGTACAGCCACCTTGTCCACCTTCTTCGCCGCAGAAAGCCAGTTTGCCTTGAACTGCTGCTCGTCCTTAGCAGTTTTTGGTCTTCTTTAGGTTCCGCTTGACAATAGCCCAGTATTTCTCAATTGGGCGGAGCTCTGGCGTGTTGGGAGGGTTCTTGTCGCTGGGAACCACCTGCACGTTGTTGGCGGCGTACCACTCCATGGCCTTTTTACCGTAATGGCAAGATGCCAAATCCGGCCAAAACAGTACGGAACAACCGTGTTTCTTCAGGAAAGGCAGCAGACGTTTATTCAAACACTCTTTCACGTAAATTTCTTGGTTGACAGCCCCGGAAGCTATGAAAATGCTGGTTTTCAAGCCACAGGTACAGATGGCTCGCCAAACCAGATATTTCTTTGCGAACTTTGACAGTTTCGTGTGCTTGAAAATATCTGCTACCTTTCCCTTCCTTTTGCCGTATAAAACTCCTGTCCCGGAAGCTGCTTGTAGTCGGCTTTGACGTAGGTTTCGTCGTCCATTACCACGCAGTCAAACTTCGTCAGCATCGTCGTGTACAGCCTCCGGGATCGCTGCTTTGGCCGTCGTATTTTGTTTATCATCGCGATTTGGAGTCACTACCTTCTTGTAAGTCGATAGTCCGGCTCGTTTTTGGCTCGATGCACGGTTGTAGTCGATACACCCAGCTTATTTGCGGCATCTCGGAGAGATAGGTTAGGGTTTCGCTTGAAACTACCGGCAACTCTCTTTGTCGTCTCAGCGGCTTCGATTTTCGATTTCCCCGATCCAGACTTCCTGGCTGTCGACAAACGTTCCCCAAACACTTTAATTACATTTGTAACGGTTGATTTGGCAACTTTTAGCGATTTTGCCAACTTTGCGTGCGAGTAGCTCGGATTTTCGCGATGCGCGAGCAAAATTTTGATACGCTGCTCTTCTTGCTTGGACGGCATTTTGACAACTGAAGAGTGAATTCCAAAATCAAAATAGAAGCAACATTCTACACACACACACCTTCAAAATGAGGGGTGTTCAGGTTTTTTAAATGCAAAATTGAAAGAAATACGTCAAGTTGATATTGACCAAATTTTGACCGTATCGCCCTTTATTGGTTGAGTTTGAGTTTTCTTTTGGTGTTCTATTCATCCTTTTAACATACACAGTATCAAACATCCGTCCATCAATCACACAGCACATATATTTCGTCCTCAACACACATTCTATTTACAATATTTACATATGGGTCATTCCATATCAAGTGACCAGAGAAATGCATCGACCCTCTTCGATTCGAACCAAAGTTGGCTGATATACTTGTTCTAGGCTATTTATCAAAAATCCAAAGTTTTAGACCAATCGGTGAACCCCTCGGCCCATGGGCTGCCCCCATTTTTTTGAGATTTTTTAAAAGTCAATATATTGTTTATTGAATATCTCAATGAATAAAAAAGCTACAAACAATGTTAAATACTTTACTTAAAGGAAATTAAATTTGCTACCAAATAAATATTTTTTATATTGTTTACAGTGTTGCTAACATTGTTATTTTTGTGGTTGAAATATTAAATTGCGTTTTTCTCAAAATGCCCCACTTTTTTCAATTTTATGGCTCCAATGTGCTTAGCAGACTTTTTTACATAAAAAACACTTGTCGATACAAAACAATTTGCTCCGTAATGGAGATATTGATTTTTAAACATTTCATGTCTTAAAAATTTGTTTATTCTACCACTCTCACATAATCTGTTTTATTTCATCAAGGCGAATCTAACAAAAAAGCACCGTTTGAATTTTGAAAAAAATAGCAGTTTTACATGGTCTACTCATTTTGGTGGCCTACTAGAAGAATTTCGGTGCTCTGAGAGGTTAGTGCGAACCATGAAAAAATGCATTAAAGAGAAAGGAATTATCTGTTCCTCTAACCCCAAGAAAGGCAATCGTGTTTCATAAGACATAGTGCAGAAAGTAAAAGCGTTTTACCGTGAGGCCAGGGATGCCGTTATGCCAGATTTATCTGGCACTGCCAGACGTTTTATAGGCAAAAAAACAAAAAGAGAAACCCTGCATAATGCCAGACTTTTTGAAATTAGAACAGAATAAAAAAAAGCGTCATTCAATCCTGCTCCACTAAAGCGTTAAGTGATCTGCGTGACTGCAGTCCTCGTCCACTTGTAATTCCTCGCTTGACTAGTACTAAAGAATGCGAGTATACGAGTCAAAAAATGACTCATTTTGGGACAACATTTGTAAAGGGCGTATCAACATTTGTAAAACCTCTTTGACCCTTTTCAATTGCTAGTTCAAATTTTTACATTGCCAGATTTTTTATTTGTGACATGCCAGATATTTTTCAAAATCTAATGGTAACCCTGCATGAGGCATGAGGCAGACGTGAGTAAAGAACTGGCTGGTAAGAAGGAGTGTTAAAGTGTTCAGGAGGGAACATCTCGTATCCTCAAGCAGAAGCGATTAGTGCTGGCAAACCTTAGCTAAACACTCTGCGCCCACCAGAGTGACCCCTTGTGTGAAACTTGAAATAATGTTCACTCCCAGCAGTAGATCAAAAGAAGTCTGATTAAGATTTTCAAAAATAAAGTGATTGACATTAATATCAAATCTACAAAGAGTATATTAACGCTAACACTAGCGCAAACTTTTTATTTGCTTTTCGGGATAGTGTACAAGGGGTCCACTACAACAATTCTCAAGCATTCGTTCATCCATTTGCTGCCTATTTCTCGCAGCAAGGAAATATTGTTCCATTGAATTGTGTTATCATTTCAGATACCTTGGATCACAACACAGCAACCTTTTTCGCTTTCCAGAAGAAATTCATAGAATTTCTTAAATCTCAGCTGACTAAGCTGACAAAAATTTATTAGTTCTCTGACGGTGCGGTTTCACAGTACAAAATAAATGAATTTGCTGTACCATCGAGAACACTTTGGCGTTCCAGCTGAATGGCACTTTTTTGCAACGGCATACGGTAAAGGTCCAAGCAATGGATTAGGTGGAGCTCTAAAGCGATTGACGACGAGAGCTAGTCTTCAAGGAACTACCATACAAACTCCAAATGATGATGATTGGGCACGCTGTAATTGCAACTTGAATGTGAAGTTTGTGGCATCACGGCAGTGCAAGAAGCAAAAAAAAACATTTGGCAGTCAGATTTGCTAATGCTCGATGCCACTGTTTTTATGAAGAGTATTTCGAGCTCAAAAACGGGTACCATTTTTTATCTGATTTGATTGAGCCAAAGAAGAACAGTTTTAAAAAATAGGAAATCTGTAAACCTGTTCTTGAGTTAAATCGTGACATACCGTTCCATGTCATTTTTATTTTTTTAGAAAGATAGATAGATAGCTTGATGATTCGATTGACAAAAAAAAGAATACTAGCATGAATATCTATTTTGAAAATGATCACAAATAATACGTCAGATGGCAACACTGAAGATTTTTCTCGAATTGGAATCTGGCAATAAATAATTGCTAGAACAATCACCTATTGCGATTTTTATTAGACCCATTTTCAGAAAACACTTTGAATATGATAACACTATTTTTGAATTTTAATGCATTGAATATAAAACATGGAATGTTTAAAAATCAATATCTCCATGACGGA
Organism: Aedes japonicus; assembly: GCA_034211315.2. Lineage (NCBI taxonomy): Eukaryota > Metazoa > Arthropoda > Insecta > Diptera > Culicidae > Aedes > Aedes japonicus. The sequence goes on from JASCZW010009810.1 coordinate 28,986, forward strand.
GCAAATTGTTTTGTATCGACAAGTGTTTCTTATGTAAAAAAGTCTGCTAAACACATTGGAGCCATAAAAATTGAAAAAAAAGTGGGGACATTTTCAGAAAAACGCAATTTAATATTTCAACCACAAAAATAACAATGTTGGCAACACTGTAAAAAATATAAAAAATATTGATTTGGTAGCAAATTTAATTTCCTTTGAGAAAAGTATTTAACATTGTTTGTAGCTTTTTTATTCATTGAGATATTCAATAAACAATATATTGACTTTTCAAAAATCTCAAAAAAATGGGGGCAGCCCATGGGCCGAAGGGTTCACCGATTGGTCTAAAACTTTGCATTTTTGATAAATAGCCAAGAACAAGTATATCAGCCAATTTTGGTTCGAATCGAAGAGGGTCGATGCATTTCTCTGGTCACTTGATATGGAATGACCCATATAGACACTACTACATCACAAACAGTTAACACAAAACATTATCCTATTGTGGCTCTGCTCCCATCCATCCTTCCTGAGAGTCAGAGCCGACACGACTATCCGCACAGTAGATCGACCACTATCTAGCAGCCAGCCAGATGATTCCAAGAAGTGACGTCACCGATAACGATCGCCCGTGATCGCTATCGGTCGATGTGGTAGGGAGAAACTGTCTTGGATCGGAGGAACGATCGTTGGGAGAGAAAGTCCTCTCATTCCACAGTGGCGTAGCGAGGGTAGGGCGATGTTACTCCCGAACAGCCTGGAAATGATGTGCGTCTCCACAATCGATTATGCAGACAACAGTTGACAGCTGCTTCTTCAAACGCACGATGGACTCCGATTTCTTCCATGCGATTAGTAGATCATCGACATACAGCACGATGTACAGCTCATCATCTTCATCGCTTCGGATATACAGGCAGTAATCATGATGAGATCGGTGGGAACCCAACTTGATTAATTCGGTGTAGAATTTTTCATTCCAACAACGCGATGATTGCTTCAGCCCATATAGTGATTTCATCAGCTTAAATATCATATTCGGTAGAGCCTTGACGCCTTCCGGGATTTCCATGAATATATCCTCCTTTAGATCTCCATGTAGAAATGCGGTTTTAATATCCATCTGGTGAAAATGGAACTGCTAGTGGACGCCTACAGCTAGCACGGTCCTGATGGTAGACAGCTTCGCAACTGGTGCATAAGTATCTTCGAAGTCCACGCCATGACGTTGCAAGTAGCTATCAACCGGGCCTTGTAACGGGAAGTTTGACCGTCTTCATATTCCTTTACGCGGAATACCCATTTCGATTTACGGGGCGTCACACCAAGCGGGCAGGACATAAACTTCCACACACCGTTTGTCTCCATCGACCTAAGTTCGTCATTGATAGCCTCCAACTTAGCATCTAACTTTTTTCTGTGCTGGCCAGGGATTTATGCAAACGCCTTATTGCAACCAAAAATACAGAGTTTCTCCAGACTTGGCCTCTCGTTGAACCGCCACTCAGCCGGAGTTAGGTTTTTCGACAGGGCGGCGGTAGGACTTTTGTTTACCAGATCAACGGCTGTAAGGACTGCTTCCACATCGTCTTGGGAGCATGCGAATCGACCAGCATTGTGTGGACCTTCTCAACTATGGTTCGGTTGAACCTTTCCATTTTGTTTAGGCGTATATGCAACAGTCGGTTCGACCTGCATCCCTTTCTACGTATAAAACTGCTTCTGGTTGTTAGAAAGATACTCACGGCCATGATCAATTGTCATCTTGAATATCATCATATTGAACTTCGCCGTCACCATCGCCTCGAACTCACTGAATCGAACGAACACATCCGACTTTCTCTTCATCAGAAACAGCATAGCGAAGTCAGTATGGTCATTTATGTAATACTTTGATCCGTCTCACGCAACTGGTTCGATCGGCCCAAAGGCGTCGAAATGCATTCATTCCAGTGGTCTTGAAGATATTTGGACGGGTTCCGTTAAACGGGTCACGGCAAAGTGTCCCTTGTGCGCACGCGTCGCAGAACGCCAACTTTGTCTGCCTTGAAGTCAGCGCCATCAACAAGGTTGTTACTTACGATCGCTTTCCTTCCTTGTTGAGTGAGATGCCGAGCCTTCGGTGTCACAAACAAGTCGCTCCAGCTTGACACAGATTTGCTGAAGGCACTGCAATATCAAACGCGATCTCGTACAAGTTACTTCTCAAATTCGCAGTAGCAATGACTTTATCGTTCTTCTTCAGAATTGCCACGGAATCGCAAGAGATGTCCACAACTCCACACTTCACCAGGTTTTTAGCTGACATCAGATTGTCTCATAGTTCAGGAACGTAGAGCACATCCTCAATATGCCACGGTGTATTCTTGTTGCTGTTTCCGACGGTGATTCCAACAGACTTGGAAACACCAGTATTTCTCTGTCTTTAGCCACTTGAACTTCGATGGGTTGCTTCAGCTTGCGACTATCTGAAAATTCTTCCGCTCCAATCACGAGGTGGTCGCTTGATCGTGAAATGAGCTTGAATTCCACTGGTCTTGTTGATCTGCTGAATTAGCTTCACCGCCCTTCAGTCGACAGTCCTTCTTCTTATGACCTCTTTTATCACACTTGTGACACTTGCCTTGAAACTTCATTGGGCTCCGATTCTTGTTTCTAGAAAACGCCAACAACTTAACCTCTCCTAAGTCCTCGTGTCGTTCGGTTCGTTTGAGCTCTTCCGCCAATAAGCATTGCTTCACTTAACTTGGCAATTCAGCTCTTTCTAAGGAATGTTTTCAAGCTCAGTGAAATGACCAGGTCAGCTTCTTCGATCTTCACCCCAGAGCTCTTCAATTGCCGGATCAAATCTTCGAAAACCAGCAAATGCACTCGCATCGAATCACGGTCCCGTAGCTTCAGACGATTTCACTACTTCTTCACCAGGTTCTGAGTGCTGATCGATCGTTTTGCAAAAGTGTTTTTGAGCGCCTTCTACGTTCCTTTGGCCGTATCCTTCTCGTAGACGATCGCCGGGCATCCGTTAGCAAGAAAAATCATGAAGTAAGACTTGGCCTTTCGATCGGATTCCAAAAACTTTGCCTTCAGCTACAGATACCTTACCTTTCCAATCAGACTAAGGCCGGCGTGGTCTCTGCTGTACACAGAAGTTGTCTCCATTCTGTTCGGACCATGGCTGTTACTCGCCAGCCTCGCTGTCTGCGGAGGGTCAGCAGGTCGCCTTCTACATGATCGATCCACCTTGCTCGTTGCGCGCCTCTTCTTCTTGTACCTGTCGGTTCGTTTTCGAGAACCATTTTAACAGGGCTGTCGTCCGACATTCTTACGACATGCCCAGCCCATCGTAGTCGACCAATTTTTGCGATATGTACGACGGGAGGTTCTCCCAACAACTGGTGCAATTCGTGGTTCATTCGCCTCCTCCACGTTCCGTCTTCCATCTGCACTCCACCGTAGATGGTACGCAGCACCTTCCGTTCAAAGACTCCAAGGGCACGTTGGTCCTCCACTAGCAATGTCCATGTTTCGTGGCCGTAGAGAACTACCGAATTGATGTCTTGTAGATGGTCAACATTGTGGTTCGGCGAACTTTGTTCGATCTTAGCGTTCTTCGGAGTCCAAAGTAGGCACGATGTCCAGCCATAATGCGCCTTTGTATTTCTCTGCTGGTGTCGTTATCGGCGTTCACTAATGAGCCCAGATACACGAATTCGTCTACTACCTCGATTTCATCACCGTCGATCTGAACTAGTGCTAGGAGGCTAACATTGTCTTCTCGTGAGCCTCTTCCCTTCATGTATTTTGTTTTCAGCGCATTAATCACAAGCTCAATCCTACCAGTTTCAGCCTTAAGTCTGATGTACGTTCCCGCCATCGTCTCAAAGTTACGTGCTATGATATCAACATCGTCGGCGACGTCAAATAGTTGGACAGACTTCCTGAAGATCGTGCCACTACTGTTTATTTCAGCTCTTTGAATCACACCCTCCAGTGCAATGTGTACAGCAGCTTTAGATGCGTCTTCATTACAGGGTCACAATAGGTGTCACTAAAACAAAATGGGATTAGTTACAGGAAAAAAGTCAACCAAATCATAGCATTTATTTTTCATTTGAAAGATTCATGTTATAGAAATAAACCATATTAATTCAATTCGAATTTCTCGCCATTTTCCTTGACAACTTTGTGCAAACGCGTAGTAAACCCATCGCAGCTGGCATGCACGATTTCCTGAGGAATTTGGTTTCAAATATCAACCAAATGTTTCTTGAATTGATCTAAAGTAAGCCCTTTCGTATATATGTTGAAGCCAATATAGCTCCAAACAAAGTAGTCAAGTGGGATGAGATCCGGTGAAGATTCAGGCCATTCTTCGCTTGTGATGAAATCAGGGAAAATTTTCCATGCACCACGGTTGCGCTTGTGAGTTGGAGCTGAGTCCTTCTAAGAAAAGAAGAAGTTTTTCCTTTTCGTGAAACGGCACACCATACCATGATGTTCGATACATTTTAATAGCGTTCTACAGCTAGTTTGTCTCACGGAATATTGGCAACACTTGTGTCATACACATGATGATCATTTTGTAGATTATGACTGTCTTGAAGGAGGAAGAGCTTTTCATCCGAAAATAAGATCTCGCAGTCACCGTGCCGAACCAAAAGATTTCTGCTTCTTTGGAACCTGGCTTGCTTTTGACGCTCCGTCGTTGTTACTTGTACGGCTTGCATTCCAGATCATGTCTGAGTAGCCTGTTCATTGAAGCAGGGGGCATTTGAAACTCTTTGCTCAATTTACGGCCAGATACGGCCGCATTACGTCTTATTCGCTCCCTCACACATTTGATCTTTTTCTTCGTTTTGACAGTTCGTCTGGCACCTTCTTTGTGTTAAATATGAACGTTTTCAGTTTCCTTGCACCGTTTCAAGATACGAAAAACAAAACGCTTACGCATTCCGAACTGCTTAAGGCTATTGAATATCTGACACGGTCTAAGCTTTTCCAAATGTAATTTTAAAACTTGCTCCCGTATGGCTTCCATGGTAGCTGATAAATATAAATAAACGGAATCGCTAATTCAGCGCTAACATTGGATTAGGGCGAATCTGCTTTGGTAAACAATGGCTTTCGTAGTCATTTTCTCTTGAACAAAACGTCACAAATACAAATTATGCACTCTTTAAGGAAGAGGAGCTTTATCTCTATCCGCTGATATATTCAATTTGAAGGAATTGTATACAACTTCCGATAAATTAGCGGACAAAGTGTTTGTTTACAAAAGCAGATTCGCCCTTATCAAATGTTGACGCTGAATTTATCTTCAGCGATAAGCTGTCAAAAGAATACACTCAAAACGGGTATACTCAATTCCGGTGTTAAAATTACCCATCTGAAATAAACCAAGACTGAAAAAAGTGACACTTATTGTGAGACACACTGTAAGCGTATTCAAAACACAAACGAAGCCAAAAAACATATTCACACGGGAACTCCAGTGCTGGAATCCTACACCACCAAACCAAACTCCAAACCAAAAATTACGAGAACGTAGAATATGAAACTTCTTTGAACAATTTGTGTATGGTTCATACTAGAAACTGGTTCAATAACTTCTGTGCGGTTAAACGGGATTCCTTACGGTATCATACGTTCTGTTGGCTCTCACTCTAAGCAGAATAACATCAAAGGCACTCCAAGCTATTTTTCACATTCTCATTTTCCCCTTGTAGAAGGTTATTAAGAAAAAGATAGTTTACCGGACTCAACTATGTAGCAAGGTATCCAATCAAATCATCGATTGGTTTTCACCACTCTTTCGCCTTCTGACTTGTGATATCTACCAATGATAGCACCTCTCCCTCATCTTTACTTTTATTATTCTATTATTTACAGTTCTCATCATTTTCCGACGATAACCTCGTCTATCTGTACACACTTAAAACGAAATGCAATAAAATCTAAATAAAACATCTTTCACTGTCCCAGACCCTCCCCGTTCCTTCCACAACCGCCGTTTCCGGAGCTACGAAACTGTTTTACAGCTGTCCCATCCAGGGAAAAGGGGGGGGGGCGGGCGCTGGAAGAATCAGGGGAGTCCGCGCACATTCCTGATCATGGGATAAATAAATTAGGTCTCTAATCCTACCCTTTTTCACGTCCTAGACTAAAAGCGAACCCTCATTTCCTAACAGTAGAAAAGAAAACAAATCTAAAATCCTCTAATCACACCCGGACGAAGTGTGACCGCGTCTATAATGTAAATGTAATTGAAACGTTTATCTGCTTTTTTTCATCTTTTTTGTCACGCTGTCGAGCCAGTTATCACATTGTTTGCCGATGATCTACTGAAGACGATACTTCCAACTGGTGAAAAGTGTTGGCATTTTCTGACTGAAGCACCTTCATTCTTGGAAGGACTTGAGAAAGCGTTTCTCTGCCTCTATTCATTCGGTTAGGGGTTCATTATCCTGGAACAAGTGTTCAATGAAAAAAAAAAAATACAATCTTTAAGGAAGTATCCTATTTTTGAAGTTTTCACCAGTTTTTTTCCGGTTCGTTCCTTAAAGAAATGATTAACGCTCACCGAGTGTTTGGCGGAATTAACAAATGGCCACCATTATGGTTGTTTTGTTTTTTTTTTTTTTTCACTTCAAGGTGACAGACATAATGGCGACCAGTTGTGGGTTCAATCAACCTTCACCCCAGTGGAAATAAACCAAAAAAAAAGAAGTTCATTTTGAATAACAGTAGGCTAATGTTTGAGCAAAGTTCGTTATTGCAGAAAGTTGATGTTTTGGTGTAAGCGTTTATTTGTTTGTTTTCCTTCGGTAGTCGGTTTGACTTGTTTTCTGCGCTGCTGCTGCTGGTTTCGTTGGTGATTCTAATGAATTTTCTCCTTGGAAAGTTGAATAATCTGCGGTTTCAGCACTCGTCGAACGACCAACCGGAGGAGGTAGAGAGCGGCCAGGAAGAAACAAATCACATCCAAGCCGTAGTAGGTGAAGAAGCTGGAACGAAAAAAAACGAGATTGGTTACAACGGACAAAATTGGATTATGTCGGTAGAATCCCGTTAGGGCATGGGTAGAGTTCGCTCTTTCGGGAAATTACATTTAAGCATGCTTTAGTAGTTGTTATTACTAGCTATCGGAACTGATGAGAGGAGCACACAATTCAACTAAAAATGCCAAGGATTTGATCGAAATGAATATGTAAATTGATCCAACCATCGCTCTCACGTTGATGACAATTCCTTCAAATTATACTATCTTTATACCACTGAGTACAATGAAATGTAATCACATGTGGTATTTACATAATGTGTCGAATTAATCATGTCAATTTTGAGAAATTCTTTTCTTTCCATTACGTTTCTGTCCCTGCTGAGTGACAATTACGGACGGATATTGATTACCATTCTATCACGTCAATTGAGTGCACTGATTTCCAGGAAGGCCGGTTTCTCGCATTATTTCTATTTTGATCACCATGATAATAGGGAAAGCAATCGATTTCGGAACCCTAGAGGAAGTAAATTTCCATTCATGTCGAAGAGTAGGTATCTGTTTACCTTTGTAGAGTAATCAGCGAAGGGCATCTTCAACGGTGGTCCAAATCGTGGTTTTATTCTTTTTATACCAAACGCAAAAACATCTGCACCGGTGTTGTAAATTTTGTTTTATACCGGATCTTGTCTGCATCATTTTTAATCTGGTATATTTTTTTTTATCTATTCTTGTAGTAATTTGGAACAAGAAAATATTGGCCAAAAACGCTACACGCCACTTGATAATACCGATTATTGAGTAAAATTTAGTTAACTGTCTTTTATAATACAAAACCTCAACTTTATTGAGTATATTCTGAGATATATTTACGGGGGAAATTATAGAAGTCGAGAGCTTGAGCTTGAGCAGCTTGACACGACACTTGTCACTGTCGAGTCAAGCAAAATTGCGCATTACAGAAGCCGATTGAAACAGATCGAGTCGGCAACGGAACTCAACTGTTAACTGCAGTGATTTTAATATATTTCTTAATATTACATGCATAATTCTGGACTGAAGAGGATTCAATAATAAGTATTTACCTTTTTCACTTTTGTTTTGTGAATTACTCTAATGTTTTTGTTATTAAAAAAAACCTCAGTGGGACTCTGTTCCAAAGTTGCGATTTGAAGTACTTTTCTGGGAAATTATTAATTAATATGTGGACAAGTGTCGGTATTTCAAAGATGATTTAGAAGAGTGCCTATTATATAGTTGTCACTAACTAATGCTTTAAACATTTGCTGTATAGATATGCATTGATCGATCTTACTTCAACGAATTTATTTCGAAGTTCCCTGACCATTTTCTTTACCTTCTGGTACCCTAATTTGGGTTTTTTTTTTTTTTCAGAATCGAGGATTTGAATTTTGGAGAATTCTCAAAACCTTTTTTGATACATTGATAAATTACTATAAACTTCTAAATACTAAATATGCGTCCCTGCTAAACTTCAGGAAAGTTTTCGTACCGATCAAATCTCTTAAACGTGGTGAGATGGAAACCAACGAATTGTAATTCCTTCATGAGGTTGTGTCCAAGCTCAGAGTACGATGTGAACGATTGGGGGTTGGTGTTTATATATATATATATATATATATATATATATATATATATATATATATATATATATATATATATATATATATATATATATATATATACATATATATACATATACATACTACCTATATATATATATATATATATATATATATATATATATATATATATATATATATATATATATATATATATATATATATATATATATATATTTCATCATAATGCCATGCGAAATGAATATCATTATGATCATTTGAATGAATTTTGTATAGATTGCTTCTTCTGTTCGTCAGTGATTTTCTCTTGAATTTCAGGGAAGCTCTATCGCGATCTTCGACGAAGCTCTTTGCTAAAATTATGTAAGAAGTATTCTCCTGAATTTTTAGCAAGTTCCCTCATGAATGTCTTGACAGTCACTCCTGGTTTTCTTATAAATTCAATTCTAAAAACCCAACCCTACCTTCCAGGAACAGTTGATAAGTTTTTTTTGCTGAATTTAGTTACTGTCTGAACTTTGGATGAGCCGATTCTGAACAACAAAGAAAGTTTATCCCAAACTTTGGGAATATTCTCTCCAGAATTTTTGGAAAAATATTCTTAAATTTGTTGGAAGTTTGTTCCTGAACTTCTGAGATGTCCCCTTGGGAACTCTATGGCAGTTGTCTTCTGAACTTCGGAGAAGTTTGTTCCGGAATTCCTGAGAAATTCCTGCTTTAACTAATAGGAAGTATCGAACTTTCGAAAAGTTTAATCCTGTTTTTCTCAGAAGTATTGACCTAAACTTCTGGGAATTCCTATACTTCGAGAAAGCCTCATTCTATACTTCTGGAATGTTCGATTCTGAACCTCAGGAAAGCTCTCTAGCATTTATGAGTAGTTTTAACTAAGCTCTCCTGAACATCTGAGAGGTTTCCTGAAATTTTGGAGAAATTTCTTCTTCAACTTATAGGTAGTGCCCTCTCTGGTAAGTTTCTTCTCGAGCTTCCTGAACTTCAAGGAAAATTTGCTTATATTTCTGGGAAGTTTAATGAACTTCTAAGAAGTTCTATAAGCCCCTAGAAAAATCCGCAAACCTTAGAAAAGCCTCAGGAATTTCTGGAAAGTTCTCTGAACGTATGGGATGTTCTCTAATTCTCATTTGGAAAGTTCCCCGAAATTCTGGTAAGTTCCCTGAACATCTTAGGTAGTTCTATGAATATCTGAAATACCAAAAAATTATCTTATATCGCTTAAATGAAATGCATGCATTCATAGACTCACCTTTAGCCAAACGGAAAAAGAAGTATTTCTCGTTGTCTGCTAACGACGTACTAATGGTAGTAGATATTATTTGGTCAAACCAACCCATGGCAAAAACTTTGTGAAAAATCTACGATCTCTGAAAAAAAATCTGATCTTTGATGTTGAATGATGCATAAGATGGCAGGTGCTGGGTGGTTGATCAACAAGAAATACAACACTGGTGCGGGGAACGCAAAATATGTGTATTTTAGATGGTTCTATTCAAGTTTCGCTGATGCAAATCAGGTATAAAGTTGATCTTAAAATAGACCACCGCTGAAGATTCACAGATAAGAAGCCATTTTATTTTTTGCGTTATCAAATGCTAAAGTATTCCTTTTTGATTTGGCAGAAAATAATGGGACATTTCATGTAAATTTAAGTCAAGTAACGCCTGGATCTATTTTGTTGTACGAAAGATTGCAAACGTTATTGTATGGCGCATGAAAGATTGCAAACAATTTCGTTGTTTACGCCTCCTTTGGCTTGGAATTAAATGGGGGTAAATTTTACACGCTTATTAGATTTTTTTTTCTGTGTTGAATAGAACAAGCTAATATAGACCAACTTTGCGTTCCTCGCACCGTTGTTGTACTTTTTGTTGTTGGTAAACCCGCCAACACCTGTCATCCTGGGAAATGTTTTTTTTCAGATACTGCAGAGTTTTCATAAACTTTTAGCTTTGAATTGGTTTGACCAAATAATTTTTACTGCCAGTAGTGCATCGTTAGCAGAAGACGAGGAATTTTTGCTCTTTCGTTTGGATGAAGGTGAGTGTGTGAATGCATGTATTTGACTGAAACGATATTAGATAATGCTGATTTTTAATTTGACAGGAGAAAAACACGAGTCAAACGGTGAGGGTCACGCCTTGGAAGACGCCCCAACATTGACCGTCATTTCCGTTTCGGTCATCAGAAGCTGTTCCAGGACTTCTTTAGCGACACGCTTATCTACGACGAGAAACACTTTCTACGTCGTTTCCGCATACCAAGGGAGATGTTTTTGAAAATCATGCGACAATTAGAGCTATCAGATTTCTTTTTCCAGCGAAGTGACGACGCAGCTGGAAAAGTCGGCCTGTAAAAGTACGGTTCCTGAGCTAGATCTCTCAACGAAAATGTGAGGATTGAAGAGTCAACCTGCTTACTGACCATGAGGATTTTTTGCAAAGCTATCCTGATGACTTACAGCCCGCAGTATTACTCAGGAAACTTTCCAGAAGTTTTACAATTCTTCCTGATGTTTAGGGAACATTCCAAAAAATGAGGGAACTTCCTAGAAGCTAAGGGTTTCTTTTCAAAAGTTCAGACAATTTCCCTGATGTTCAGGGTGTTTCCCAAAAATACAGGGAATTTTCCATAAATTCAGGAAGCTTCACGTACAATGTTCAGGGAACTTCAGGA
>JASCZW010009811.1:0-52127 GCA_034211315.2 Aedes japonicus
GCCGATGGCATACTCATGGCGTAGGGACGCGTTGCGATGCGTTGGCGTTAACTAAAGCGAAGGGATGAGGCGAGCAAAGCGTTTTATGGCATACTGAAAGCGAGATTAAGAGCGATCCCGCACGCGCGAGTGTAAAAAGTGTTTGAGTTTTTCAAGTGATTCAGTTGATTCTAAACATGTTGAAATACACATTACAGTAATAAAGAGCCGATTGGAACACATGGTAGGAACGTTTAATTATTTCTATCAGGTACGGCAAATTTCAAATATTCTGATTTATATAACCCACCGAGCATTTTCATTCAACTTGCGGATTCTTCTTCAGATTCTTAGCAACCGGATCATCCTTCACTACCCTCGTATTTTCCTTCCGCGTGGGTTGTTCTACAGTTGAAGCCATAGTCCGCAAATCGTGCCAAGCTCTATGGGATGTTATTCAGTCTATTTATATGCCAGCGCCAACTGAACAAATGTCAAGATCGGTGGCGAACGAATATTGGGCCAAATGGAATATCCCCAAATTGCATCGGTGCCATTAACGGAAAACATATCCGGATCAGATGTCCAGCTGGATCCGGATTAATGTTTTATAATTACAAGGGCCTCCGCTTAAAAGTAAAAAATGAATGTTAACTTAATTGCACCTTAAATCAATGCTTTCACTTAATGGTTGCAACTGCTGCCAACTCAGTCGAAACTTGTAGCCAAAGTTTATCCACGATATTCCTGTTCCGGTATTTTTTATCCCACAGTGCACTCCTTGCGAAAACGAGTGAAATTAAATTTTCAGAGTCAATCTCCATTTTTTTAACGACCACTTCAGCGGCTACTGGCGTTCACAAGCGTCAAAGCACTATGTGAACTGCCTCGCCGCATCGAAAAACGCTTTGCACCTCTTTCAATTTGACAGGTTTAGGCGATTTTCATAGAACGCCAATCAAGATAGGTTTGACGCTGACGCTACCTCTCTCGCCAACGCGTCCCTACGCCATGAGTATGTCATCGGCCATAGCTTTGCAACAACTTGTATCGAAAAGAGAAAAAGTCTTCAACAGAGGTTCGTAGGAAGCCATACGGAGATGAACCAATAAGGGGCTGTCCATAAACCACTTATACTTTAGGGGGAGGGAAAGGTGTCTGGCCAAAGTCTACGCTCCATAAAAAGTTTCAAAATTTTATATGGTCAAAAGCCCCTCCTCAGTCGAGTATTTTCATATTTTCTATCTGGGTTGGCGCAAGTTGCTAGCATTGTACATTCTTTCAATCATTAGCACCTCAGAATCCTCACAAAATAGAAGAATTAAGTCTTTTACAAAGTTCTCTAGGAGATCCAGCCTTGTCGAGCAATGGGCCGATAGGTGCTCAATGCGCATAAAAACGTTTCGCATATGAACGTTTGGCGTAATGAACGATTCGTATAAAGTAGTTTCGTACAAAACAGGTAGCGTTATAAAATTGGCATATGATTCTCATTATGCCTAAAGTTCGTATGTGGAACGGTTCATCCTGCAGCTACAGTCAATTGTTTCAAAATGGCTTAAAATATTATTTACTAATTAGTCTAATCAGAAAGCTCTTGACATTTACAAAAAAACATGCTGAAGATACAAATCTTCCTAATATAGGGTATTTTGTAAGTCACGTGGTTTTTAGGGAAGGAGAAGAGGTGCAGGTCTGGCCAATGACATGGTCCATACAAATTTTGCCACTTTTCCATACAAAATAGGCCACAGGGGGGAAAGATGTAGAAACTTTCACAAGATCCACACATTTGGCAAAGTTATATTGAAAGTAGACATTGACGGGAACCACCCTACATTCTTTTTATAGTCTACGTAATTTATGAAGGGATCCCTGTAATCAGTACCACCACATCGAGCAGATGCGATTCCAATAATATCTAAATATGAATACATTTGCATGTCTAATGTACGATCTTTTTTTCATTGTTTCTCATCAGATATGAATTATGGATATCAAAATATTGATAACTAGAAATTAGAAGAAAACTTAGTACTAATAACTCGATCGAGTTATTAATACGAGACACTGAAGAAGTCTACTCATTGTAGACGAAATACGCGTATCTGTCAAGATAAGCAAAGGTAGATGAAATTAAATGGAGATTATTATTTTTTCTTCAAATTTCTGGTTACAGGTATTCCACTAAACAGCTAAGACCCTCTAGGATTCAAAGATTTTGTACAAAAGCAAACGTCTCGTACATTGTATGAAACATTCATATTGCTTGTCATCTAGTGAAATGATATCATTACATCATCTTGTACAATGCACAAAATGAAATTTGTGTAGGCCAGTCGCTGCTTCTCTTCAATCGTACTCATACATGTTGGTTCTGCTGCTAGGGATGGTGGAATACATTTATTTGTCCTATAATAAAAATTAAAGCACTGTCGAGATTAAAAACTTCATACATCCATCCATGCGTATCCAACGTCTGAGATCATTCAAGATCACTCAAATCAAAACAAACCCAAAAAAGAGAGAGTCTTTCTCCCATGTGTGCATCAAAACAGAGTGCACACAATATATCGCCTATAACTATCACAAAGCCATCAGTGGTACATGAGCGCCTTCCAAACGTCATCTTTTGGCTGTTGAGGTGGCGGATTTGTCCGTGCCTCGACCTACCCCGCAGTGGGATGTTATGCAAAAGATGACGTCCTAAGTTTGAGTACCATTGTACACATGCCCTTTCGCTCAATTTTCAAACATCTGTTATATTTCCAACCTGCCGTACACTGACGGAACTTTGAACACTTTCTCTTCATATCTTTCATTCTAGCAAAAACATTACCGTCCACTCTTGGTGCCTCATGGTGATGAGCGAACATCTCTTTCTACATCATAATCGTTACTCCACGCACGGAGAGTACAAAACATAACAGTTAAAGTATGTTCTTTGATATATTGATAAACTTTTTTTTGCTTCTCTTCTAAACTTCGAAACATCTGATCTATATCATCCTGAACAGAGAGGATAAATTCTCTCCGGAGTTTCTTGGAATTTTCTTCTTGGAATTATGAATCCGCTTCTGAACTGCAGGGAAGTTTTACCTGAGCTTCGGGGCAGTTTGTTCCAAAATTTCGGAGAGATTCCTGTTTAAAATACTAGGAAAGACCCCTTATACTTCTGGAAAGTTTTTTTTCGGTTCTTCTGAGGATAACCTACCTGTACTTTTGGTAATTCCCGCGCTTCGAGAAAGCCTTATTTTAAAATTCTGGATGTTCGATTTAGAAGTTTAGGAAAGCTCTCTAGCACTTATGAGTAGTTCCATTGGAAAGTTTCCTTTGAAACTTCTGGGAAGACCTCTCCTTAACTCCAAGGAAAATTCAATTGAAACATTGGAAAAATCTCCATAATTAAAAAAAATATATATAAATTTGTTGGAATTTTCTTTTTAAACTTCCGACAAGTCTTCTGCTGAACTGTTTTCTCCTTAACTTCGAGGAATTTCTTTCTTGAAGTTCTGCGAAATTCTTTCTCAAACTATTAAAAGTACCCCATATGCTTCTGCAAAGTTTCGATCTATTAAGTAGAAGTTTTTTTCTTTTAAGAATTTGTAAAAAAAGCTTTGGATAGTTTCTTCCGGAGCTTCTAAAAAGTCCATTCCTACACTCCAGAGAAATTCTATTCTGAACTTCTAGGACGTACTGCCTTGAGCTTTGTGAAAGTTTGTTCATGATTTTATGAGAAACTTCCCCTCGCTGGTTAGTTCCTTTCTGAACTTTGGGGTTATTTTTTCCTGAACTTCTTGGAAGTTTCACCGCAAAATTCTAGCAAGAATACCAGAACCACTGGAAAGTTCCATACTTCTAAGAAGTCCTTTTCCCTAGACTTCAAATTGTTCAAATGTGATAGTGTTGCTACCTATGCTGCCAGTTCGTTGATTTCATCCGACAAATTCGAGACTTTGATTATTTTTCGTCTGAACCATCGTTCTTTGCATGTTCATAACTGTGGTCTTAACGAGGCCCAATTGGCTGCCTTCGCTTCGTCCTCCACATATGTATGGTAGAATTATGACTAGAAATACAAGTACATTAGAGGGTGTTTCGATCAAAATTTGGCCGACTTAAACTTGGTGCATTCCCCTTTAATTATGCATTAAAAATTTTTGGATAACCTTCATTTTGTAGATGTGTGCGTGTTGGATTTTGAGAGTAGCACTTCAGTTATCAAAATGTTGTCGAAGAAAGAGAAGCAACGCATCAACATTTTGCACGTGCATGGCGAAAATCCAAACTACCCTCACGCCAAACTGGCGAAATTGTTGAATGTGGCCAAAGCAACTGTTACCAACGTATTGAAAGTGTTGGGTGAATGTTTCGCGACAGCCAGGAAAGCTGGATCGGAGGGAAATCGAAAGCCGGAGGCCACAGCGACGACAAAAAGAGTTGCCCGCTGTTTCGAGCGGAAACCCAACCTCTCCGTCCGAGATGTCGGATAGAGCTAAAAAATGAGCTGGACTGTCGACGTACAAGAAAATTGTGACTCCAAATCGCGACGATAAACAAAACACGTCGGCCAAAGCACGATCGCGAAAGTTATAAACGACGATGCTGACGAAGTTTGATTGCGTGGTACAGGACGATGAAACTTACGTCAGGGCAGACTTTAAACAGCTTGCTGGGCAGGCACCTTGTACGGCAACCGGACGAGGAATGGTGGCAGATATTCTCAAGCACATTAAACTGTTAAAGTTCACGAAGATAATATCTGATAGAGCAGGCCATCTGTACCTGTGGCATGAAGAGCAACATTGCGACCGGAACCGTCAACCAGGAAATTTATCTGAGCGAGTGCCTACAAAAACGTCTACTGCCTTTCCTGAAGCGACACAATTGTTCCGTTCTATTTTGGCCTGATTTGGAATCTTGTCATTACGGAAAAAAGGCCATGGAGTGGCATGCTGCCAACAACGTTCAAGTGGTGACCAAGAAGAAGAAACCTCCCAACAAGCCAGAGCTCTGCCCAATCGGAAAATATTGGGCCATCGTCAAGCGGAACCTCCAGAAGACAAAAAGCTGTTGAGAGCGAGGAACCGTTCAAGGTAAAGTGGTACAAAATCGTATAGCAGGTGTTAAACGAAAGATCCGGCAATTCACATTTGGTAAAAAGGAAGCTTTGCTGAATATTTCTTCTATATTTTGTATTAACTGAGCTTGCAAAAGATAAAGAATTTGACTTATTAATACAAACTTTGCTCAACTCATACACATTATCGTTTCACAAAATTTTGATCGGAACACACTTTATTCTATTAAAACAGTGTGAGTACGGTGAGCAAAAAACGGTGTCTGAGGTGTTGCTTTGCCATTATAGGGTCACGGAGAAAAAGTTCATTTGCAGTACAAACTATAAACAAACAGTAGCTATCCTTTACAAAAATCCAACATGACTGTTAGGTGAATACTTCGACACATTACATTATCCGTTAAAGTTTAGCATGGTTGTACGATTCGTAGTTTTTCAAAACATGGAAAAACTCGAAGGTTGTTGAAATCGTACAGAAGTTATGTTAAATCTTGACGGTGTGATCTCTCTCTCTCTCTCTCTCTCTCTCTCTCTCTCTCTCTTTCTCCTTATCTCTAAAATGAAAAATTGTAATCTTGGCTACGCCTATGAATCATAAAGCTTCATAAAGAATCATAAAGCTTCATAAAGAATCATGAAATGCTTAGTACAACAACTTATTACGTTATCTTCGTCCTGGTAGCTGTCGCTCAGCTCAACATGGTAGAAATGCGCGTTCAATGAATAATGATTGGACATGAGGCGAGACATCACACGAATGAAGTCTCAACTCACACCCCCCAAGTAACATTGCCAAAACCATCCAGCTTTATTAAGTTTTATTAAAGTTTTATGCAAGTCACTAGAAATCAATTCTGTTTAACTATGGCAGCAAGAGATGCCAATAGGTTTCAAATCTTAGTCTTTTAGGTTTATAAGAACCTACACAGCTTTTTTACTACGATGTTAAAACGTTGACTTCTAAAATTCCTTTTACTCCCATCAAAGGTTTTATTTTGACTTTATCAACTAATAAAATGCTGTTTTGAAATGCCTTTGTAGGACTCATTCGTATTATCTTATTTTGGTCAGTTGAAAAAGCATTTTAAAATCATTTTGCCTCCAATAAGTGCATTAAACGGCTAAAGGGTGTATTCGATAAAAATGACACACACACATATGTACTCATCAAAATTAAACTGATTATCGGATTTTCTTGTAATTTTCAGGGAATGAAGAAATACTAATGAGTTTTGATTTAGAGCATTGGTTTTATTCAATTTCGTCTCCCATCCCGAATGCCCACACCTTCCTTTTCACTCCACCCATCAAATTTTGTACAACCGATTTTCCCAGTGTTTTTGTTGTTTTTACCCAAATTTTCTTCAATTCTAGCTCTGTTTTTATAGTTTTGGGATGTTTGCGAAGTTCCGTTTTCATAATTGCCCAGAATTTTTCAATTGGACGAAGTTCCGGTGAATTTGGTGGGTTCATATCCTTTCGCACAAAATTGACTCCGTTGGCTCGGTACCACTCCAATACGTTTCGAGCGTAGTGGCAGGATGCTAGATCAGGCCAAAACAGAGTTGATCCTTGCTTCTTAATGAATGGCAAGAGATGCTTCTTAAGGCACTCTTCCGTGTAAATCGCACCGTTTATTGTTCCGGAATTGATGAAGGGAGCACTTATTTCACCACATCCGCAAATCGCCTGCCAGATTAGAAACTTCTTTGCAAATTTCGATAGCTTCTTCTTTCGAACATCCTCCGGAACATCGAACTTCGACTTGGCAACGAAATATTCTTGCCCAGGAAGTTGACGGAAGTCGGCCTTGACGTATGTTTCGTCATCCATCACGATGCAACCGGATTTGGTGAGCAGCTTCGTATAAAGTTTCCGGGCGCGGGTTTTCGCAGTGATGTTTTGTTTTTCATTCCGGTTTGGGGCTTTTTGCACTTTGTAAACATGTAACCCAGCACGCTTCATGGTTTTCTTCACAAAACCGACTGACACCTTAGACTTTTTAGCGACATCTCGAATTGACATGTTTGGACGGTTCTTGAATTGTTGTACGACTTTCCTGGCCATTTTACTGTCCATTGGACCTCTTTTACGACCACTCCCTTCCTGCCTTTGGACACTCAAACGCTCCTTGAAGGTTCTTATTACACGAGACACAGTTGTTTTTGCAATTCCAAGCTTTTTAGCAATCCACCGGTGGGACGCCCCTGGATTTTGATTGTGAGTGCACAACATTTTCTCACGGACAATTTCTTGTTTCGACGACATGACTGGAACTACTGAATGTATAACTATGAAACTGCCGCAGATGTAAATAATACACTATGGATAAGATCTACTCAAATTTCCAAGTTTTTTACTCATACGATTCAAAAGTTACAGAAGATATTCTGTGTGCCATTTCTAACGAATACACCCTTTAATTGGCATTGAGGAAAGCTACTAAGCAACCAGATAGGTTTATAGTAGCCATTGCTAAGATAAATTGGCTTTTTGGCAAAACCGCAATTTCTTCCAATCGCCATATTGAAATATCTGAAATAATTGAAATGTGGAAACATGAATACACCCAATTTTATATGTAATACTATTGAACTGTAGATCTGAGACAAACTTCGGTATTCGTTTGGATACCTTATTGAATTCCATCAATTTTCAGGAGTTTCATGATTAATTTACCGAATATATTTCTTCCAATTTTGCTTTTGTTGTTGTAAACTCGCATAATTTCTGAGGCGCATTAATTTTAAGCTCTTATCGTGCCAATATTCACCATATAATTAAATGCGCATATGATTTGGAGCATGATACGCTATAAAAAAACTCAATTTGTTTTAAATATTTTGCTATCAAAGATAGTTTCCCGCAACACTAGAACTTTTTTCTCAGCCATTATTTACTGTTGAATGAATCAGAAGAGCAGAGATTCGAACAAAGCAAAACAACAAAAACCAACCACGATATCGCCGTGAAGTTTGATAGCAATTTGGCCCTATGCTGGTTTTGATGGCGGCCAATAGGTTTTATGATGGTTCTCAAGTGGTCATAACATCTTTCACTAGAACATTTTCAAAATCTTTATGGTCTGGTAAAGGTTGTATACATTTGTTTGCACAACCATCTATAGAGTGGGCTACTTAGTACACCTTTTGGCTTTAAAGATGCACAGAGGAGGTGTTGATGGACAAAACAGTTTTGAATGTAATTTCATCAACAAAGCCGGGAGGAGTGCTATACGGCTGGAATAGAACTGAAATTGTTGAGCCATCCTCCTAACCAAGATTTTTTCGAAGTCTTTGGCATGAAATGTTGCCCAACTTACTCCTTTTTAACTACCAGCTCTGTTGATCACCTTCCATTGTGCTCATATTTGCAAGCGAGTCCGCTCTCTCATTGCCCATTATCGATAAATAAAAATAGACTTATACAAAGAGGATGATCAAATAATGCGTTCAAGTCGAACTTTTTGTAGAATTCTGCTCAAAAGCGTAAAGAAGTAATTTGGTAGGGTTGAAAACCTGCATATTTGATCAGGATCTCAGTTTTTTCATATCGGTTAACCTGCTGCAATTTTGTTGCTCATAAACTTTTACTAGGTCTGGATTGGCCCAGCTCTCATTAACAACAGCCGAATAAAACAAGGTTTGCTGACTTTAGTCACCCTTATATGAGAAGTTTGGCACATAACGAACACACATTTAAGCAGTTACGAATAATTCTGCCGATTGTAGAGATAGAGAAGCAAGGTGCAAGTAAATATCCACTATAATTTGATTAGTGGTGAAAAGTGAAGATTTTCCCAGATCACAAAAGTTTCTTATCGTATCATTGAACTTCCAGAAAATTTAAGCTCGTCTCTCTACTGACAATGTCTCCTTTCCACTCATATGGTAAAGAAGCATCTTGAACCCAGTCAGTGATGCAAGTAAAGCTTGAAATATTTACCAGTGAAAATTGTTCAACCCGCCACTGTTTTCAATCAAGAATGCTATTGATGTACTGGTAAAAATGAAATAAACAGGAAACAGCATTTCCACACCCTCTGTTAGTGGAAGCGTACC
The DNA here is from genome assembly GCA_034211315.2 of Aedes japonicus. Classification (NCBI taxonomy): domain Eukaryota; kingdom Metazoa; phylum Arthropoda; class Insecta; order Diptera; family Culicidae; genus Aedes; species Aedes japonicus. The sequence goes on from JASCZW010009811.1 coordinate 9,121, forward strand.
AGTAGGTTTACGGATTTAAATTTTACTATGCCAATAAACGTTGTGAACAAGTTACTCGATGAGTCCTAACCGATTTTGCAATCGGATTTACTGATTGCGCTTGCACACTCCTAAATTTCGAAGCGGTTTCAATTGTAGAAAAAAACACTGACTGCCCAAAGCGAATGGCACGGAAAAGGATAAACTGGAAACATCACCCACCAGAAAGGCTCGAATTTGATGCTGCCCTCAAAGGGCAAAACTATAAAATTTCACTGGCACTGGTATCCAGTGACTAGTTAGTTCCGATGCAATTAAACGCTTTTGATTCCTGTGTGTAAGTCGGCATGTGATTTGTGCATTCATGTAAGCCTATTTTGCGTGTTTCAGCGGGGAGCTTTGTGGAGAAGGCTTATTTTTACATTGTACGTTATGTTTTCCGGATCGAATTTCAAACCCAATTCGCACGCGGCTGTCACTGCCGGTTTTGTCGGAGTTCAACTTGATGAATGACTTTGAAGAACAATCCTAGCATCGTGTGCGGAACAAAACGTGACAGTGCGCTACATGTGCGGAAAGTAACAATGAATTCAGGGGACTTGTCACGAGTGGATTTCGCAAAAAAAAAAAAAAAATCTCACCCATAGTGTGACACAATGTAGATTCTATTCCCGCTTATAAGATAGCAAAAAGAAAATGGAATACCGGTACCGGGATAACGAACCGTCAGATTTGTGGCCATGGCAAGTCAGTCTTTCAAAAACCGTGACTTTTATAAGCTGCCTTTTCTACATTTTCCGCATAAAATGTTTGTACCATGCTGCCGACTGGGTTGGAATGCATCTTTAGGCTATGCACCCGACCCATCCAGTGACACTATTGCTAAGGAGTAATAAGCTCCACTGTGTGTCAGCTCTGTGTCTTTTCGATGCGGCTAGAGTGCATATGTTCACACCACCGTTGTCTCAAGTAGTCTCTGGCTTTAGCGAGGGTCGAAAGGTCTGCGTGGTAAACGACGAAAATCCTTCGAAAAACCTTGGAATTTGCAACTGAGAATCCTCGTGCTAACCGAGAGATGATTCCATGTGAATGTCGAATGTGCCTCTGGTAGGGGTTGGTTTCTGGCAGATTCTGGTCGGTGGGTGTCATAGGAGCAGACAAAGTGCAAGAGTGGAAATACCACCCATTGTAGCTGGGGCTGACAATGACAGCAGCGTGAGATTTTACATACTTGAACTTCCTGTAGCGATACGAATGCAAATCCGGAGTGTACGCTCGAAGGCCGCTGTAGAAGATGGGGCTTTGCCTGAAGAGTGCGTTTCTATCTGTAAGGGAGGGTTCAAACAACAGACGAAGATGATAACTCTATGTTTATTTCTGTGCAAATTGTGTGTACACCGTCCAAGATTTATGACGTGCGGCAAATTTATGACAGTTGTAAGGGACACTTTTATATTGTAATATTTTCGCTAGCGTCATTCTGCTCGTTCCACTGTGACAAGCCGGCAGTCATTTGTCGCAGTCGTAGAATGAGTGCTGCCACTCTAGTAGCGGTTTGGATCAGAAGCAAGCCTCATCCATCAGTTTCAGAAGGGGCGTGAGCAAGTTTGATTCATTGCTGCGACCTAAAATTAATTACATACTTGGTAATGGATTAAGAACTGCCGGTTGGGGACCATGAAATAGCAGCTTGAAACAGTTTTACGGAATTTTAAAGTTCAGAGCATTTATCTAGGCAAATTAGATTCAACTGTCACTCAGAAATATTCCCTGATCATAAAAATTCCCACAACCCTTGATGAATGACAGCCCATCACCCTCCGCCGTAGAAGCTCGACAACCTGCTTCATCCTTATTACTTAATCCATTAACCGAAGGGAGGGAGATGTGTTTTGTACAACCAGCAGCACGTGTCGACAGGACAATGGGATTCTCATCCACGGGAGTCTCTCTCTCATAAAAAAAGATGGATGAATCTCCTTAACTTACATTTCTACGCTCGTCTGCGTCGCAAACCCCCCCTTAGTGTAGCACATTCCGTACGCAGCAGATATTTTGCATTTTGCATTTCCAGCTCGAGCGAAGATAAAAGAAGGCATCACTCCAGACGGCAATAAAATTTGTCGTGTGTAGAAAACTCTAGGGTGAATTAATGACTACAATGAAAGCAGGCTGAACGTCTCGGGAACCTGATTCCTCATGCCACACCGGAGAGAGAATATCCCTTTGTTTCAGGGGAAGAAAATTAACTTTTTTCACTTCGCACGTCATTTAGGAAGCATAAAACGTGCCTCGGCTCCCGGATGTACCGTGTCTGTTTGTGTGTGTGTGTGCGTTCACGTTTAACATAAGAATGGATTCAATAACCGGCACATGGCACCGAGGTCGGGAAAGCATGACGGGAAATTATGATTATGGCTTATGATGGTGGCGCGCTACCCTAATGATAATGATGATGGAACATTTTTTCTCAGATGGTTTACTATTCAAGAGTTGGTCGTAGAATTTGCCCTGGCTGCACAAAACTAATGTTGCCCGCGGTGTCCGTTGATGTTTGATGAGGGCACCGGAGTGTTATGTAATTAAGAGAATGTGAAGGAAATGTTACATGAAGTTCGGGGGATATTAACAATTATAAGTTAGTATTTCAATCGATTTCACTGAGTAGAACTTTTTGTAAATGATGCATTTTGAGTTAAGGATTTTGATTCATGATTCAATTCCGTGTGGATTGTGGACAGTGCCAGGATTCATTGCGATCAGTAGACAGTGCCAGCAGTCTACTTGAGGCCCTTGCAAAGCTGAACGTAGATGTTGCCAACGACGGTACCACCAGCACCTATCGTAGGGAAGGTCGAGAGTCATTCATTGATGTTACCTTCTGCAGCCCCGGGATGGCAGGAAGTTTGAACTGGAGGGTCTGTGAGGATTACACCCACAGTGATCACCAAGCGATCCAGTACACTATCGGAAGCAATAGACATTTGGAAGCACGTGTACATCAGTCAAACGAGCGAAGGTGGAAAACATCAAGTTCGACAAGAGAGTGTTCGATGAAGCGTTGAGGTTCGAGCGCAATCCCCTGTATGTCAGTGCAGATGGACGGATAGCGGTATTAGCACGAGCGTGCGATGCAACCATGCCGAGAGAGGGCAAACCAAGTCGTCGTCGTGCCTACTGGTGGAACTTGACGATGCTGACCTACGAGCACATTGCCCACAATGACGCCGAAAAATCAGCTCGAAGACTAGCATATAGAGCGGCAAGAGCCGTACTTAACAAGAAAATCTAGCACAGTATGAAAGCCTGCTTAGAGGAACTTTGCCGTTACGCCAATTCAAATCCGTGGGGTGATGCCTACAGAGTTGCCATGGCGAAGATAAGAAGTCCAGCTGTACCACCTGATAGGTGCCCAGAGAAGATGAAAGTCATCGTAGATGCGCTATTTCCGCAGCATGAACCGACGATCTGGCCGTCCACACCGTATGAGGATCAGGATGACCGCGATGAAGAAGCCCAAGTAACAAACGAGGCGCTAACAGCGGTGGCACAAGCTCTTGATTTTTAGGCTAGGCCCCGGGACCAGATGGTCTCCCCAACATGGCCCTAAAAGCAGCAATCCTAACAAATCCAGACATGTTCAGGACCGTGTTGCAAAAGTGCACCGAAGATGGCAACTTCCCGGATATCTGGAAGCGACAAAAACTGTTGATATTGCCGAAACCAGGCAAGCCTCCTGCAGCCTCCATGGAGATCCTTCATCATATAGGCCGATGTGCCTGTTGGATACAGTCGGCAAAGTGTCAGCGAATCTCGAGAGGAAGTAGAAGTACTCGCCACAGAAGCGATAGATACTGTGGAAGACTGGATGCGTGAGAAGAAACTGGCGTTAGCTCATCACAAGACCGAGGTGGTACTGATAAGTAACCGGAAAGCAAGACAGCAGGCAAGACTCTCGGTCGGCGAGTGTACCATCGACACTAAGCGAGAAGTCAGACACCTGGGAGTAATGATAGATGATCGGCTAAACTTTAATAGCTACGTAGACTACGCATGTCAATGGGCCGCAAAGATAATCTCGGCATTATCTCGGATTATGCCCAACAACTCAGTGATCAGCAGCAGTAAGAAGCGATTACTGGCGAGTGTGTCCTCATCAGTGCTCAGATACGCGGGACCTGTGTGGGTGACGGCACTGCAGACGGAAAGGAACCGATCTCGGCTTAACAGCAGGCTTAGGCTGATAGCCATGCGGGTAGCTAGTGCGTATCGAACTATCTCGTCAGAGACAGTCTACGTGATAGCTGGAACGATCCCCATAAATCTTCTACTAGAAGAAGATAGAGACCGAGGCACAAGAGGTGTCCGAAGAACTACCCGAGCTAACACCTTAAGAAAGTGGCAGCAGCTGAGAAAACGCTGATAACGGCAGATGGACGCACCGACTAATTCCATGCCTGTCGAGGTAGATGAACAGACCACACGGTGATGTAAATTTCCACATGACGCAGTTTCTGTCCCGTCATGACTGATTCAAGAAGTATCTGAACAGGTTCGGCCACGCGAAATCGCCGTCCTGCACCGCATGTGGCCTGAGCACGTTGTCTTCGAATGTCCGCGGTTCAAGAACGTGCGAAACAGCATGAGATCCATCGTCGGTGATGACGTAAACGTGGACAACATTGTTCAAAAAATGAGTGCTGACGAAGAAAAATGGGACGCGGTGAACAGAAGAGTCGTTCAGATTATGTCTGCATTGCAACGAAGTTGGCGAAAGGAGCAGCGACAAGTGACGTAGCAGTACAGGTTTTGAGTCGATGACCGACCTGGGTACTCGCCAGCATGTGTATGAGAGAAGAAAAAGTGCACCATCGGGCGTGACCGGAGTAGGCTAGATCCACCGCCGGGGACTAGACCGAGCGTCACGTATCAGAATCTAGAAAACGGTTTTGGGAGAACGTTGGGAAATTCTCCGTCGTAGTAGGCTAGGTCCACTGCCGGGGACTAGTCTGAGTAGATCGTGAGAAGCACCGGCAATTGGTCATCGGGGTGCCTGTGGACTATAAGTCATCCTCCGACCAGAAGCGCAGGACCAACCTAGACATCTGCCTGGATTTCATCGGTTTTGGAAGAACTTCCACCGCCGGGAAACTCTTCATCGGAGTAGGATGGTTCCACCGTTGGGGACTATTCTGAGTAGTCCGTAGTGAGTCGCTGACATGAGCCGTCTGGGCAACAGGGAACCGGAAGCAATTCTCCAACCGGAATCGCTGGACTGACCTCGACACTACCGGACAACATTGATGCAAGCATATCGCGTTCGTTAACGGTTTTGGGAGATATTCTTCCGTCGGGGAACCCTCCGCCGGAGTAGGCTACCTCCACCGTCGGAGTGTATGCCGAGTAGCACCAATTGTGACAAACCGGCAGTTTAGGGTCGTCGGGGCGCTAGTGAAACGGAAGTCACCCTCCAACCGGAATCGCTGGTCCGGCCTCGGTATCCAACTGGTCAACTAGAAGAGTATTACATCTACAACCGGAGTGCGGAGCAGCAGAAGTTTTATGGTGATGAGATCAGTGATCTAGCACGACTAGCTAGATTTGTCAACAAGGGAAGTGCATAACCACAGCATCCTCCCGAAGTAGCCACTTCCAGTGGAATCCAGGGGATACAGGCAACGTCAGACTCTTGGTGGAGTTTAGAGGAGTAGGGTTCAGATTCATCTTCTCTGTTCAGAGTCCCTCACTCTGGCACACGATTGACGAATTCGGTAGCTGGAGTCGGGCTACCGAACGTGTGCTGGGTCGGCATAGAAGCTTTACCGCCAAGTAAAAAAAAACACGCAAACACACACACACAAAGTTTACAGTCATAGCAAACATAATTCTAAGAACACAAGAATCGGTCGGCCTTCAGTTGTGGTCGACATCATCACAATCAGTTACTTCAGTTTAAAGATTTCTGCTTACCACTTTTTCTTCTGGGCACCTTGTGCTTTTCAAAGCCGGACAAAAAATGTGTACTCGTGTAAATTTTCGTCACAATCTGTCAAAAGGTAGTCGAGGTGGTTTCCAAACAAAAATCCAAGCCAGTCGCACATGTGGATAGCGAAACAGATCCCGTGGGGTAAAATCGTTCAAGGAGACCCAGACGACCCAGCGGCTATCTGGCAGTGAAAGAAAAGCAAAGACGACCGACCCCGTGAACCTTGCGTTGAAAGCGAGGGAATACTTCAAGCGTAATCCAAACCAATCGATTCGGGACGTGGCCAAGAAGGACAATTCTTCATGGTAAGGAAGGCGTCCAAACGAACCTGAGCTGAATACGGTGGCCAAATGCCGCAACAGGAAGCTGTACTGCGGGTGGTTGGTGCAACCTAATTCCATCGTAATGGCCGATGAGACGTACATGAAAGCGGATTCCAAGCAGATCTCCGGCCAGGAGTTTTTCGTCGGTAGGTCCCACCTGGATGTTTTGGAGAATTTCCGGAAGAAGAAGGCCGCCAAGTTTGCCAGTAAGTACTTGGTGTGGCAGGCGATCTGTGGGTAGGGCAAATTCAGCAAGCCGTAGATAACGACTGGAAACATCAATGGTCAAATATATAAAGAAGAATGCCTCCAGAAGCGTCTACTGCCCTTCCACCAGTCCCACGAAGGTCACTCTCTGTTTTGGCTGGATCTGGCATCGTGGCATTACGCGAAACCGGTGATGGAGGGGTACGAAGCCAACAATGTTTTTTTTTTGCCTAAGGAGGCAAATCCGCCAAACTCGTCAGTGCTTTGTCCAATAGAAAGATTCTGGGCGATTATGAAGGGCAAGCTCCGAAAAACAGGAAAAGACTTCAAAAACGGCTAGGATTTGAAAAAAGAGTAGACAAAAGTGTGTAAAAGATGGCGCCAGTGTTGCACAAAATTTGATGGGTACCGTTAAGTCCATGGTGATCATTTAGCCTAGCAGAGGAGGTTGAATAAACTAGTTTTGCAAAAAATTAGCTAATACGAGTAGTTCTGTTCCATGAGAATTGTAAAAATATCCGATTTCAAATGGATTTTTGGTGATTTTTTTTTGTCTGCTGCAATTGTTCTCTTCATTCTTCAATTTTTTATTAGAGCTGTCACCTTAGATCTGCATCCAAATGTTTTCATACAATAAGTTTCTTCCATAAAAGCACTGCCGGTCAGTGAGGTCAAGTGAAGAGACACCTGCCCCCCCCCCCCTCCTTCCAACACGTAGAACACTGGCATCACTGTACCAGCCCAAAACCGGCCGCACGTTGTGGCAGGATGCCAATTTCGGCCAAGACAGTGTCTCACCTCCATGAGACTGCAGATACTTCTTCAAATTATACTTTTTCAAATAAAAACTAGTAAACACGAGCAAACTCTTCTGATTTCACTACACATAAAGAAATTATTAATTTACACAAGCGCGTTAAATTTCGTCTCGTTAAATTCCAAGTGAAAGGAGGCGTAAACAACGAAATGATTTGCAATCTTGTATGCGCCATACAACAATGTTTGCATTCTTTCATACAACAGACTAAATTCAGGCGTTATTAGGCTTAAATTTTCTTGAAATATCCCATTATTTTCTGCCAAATCTAGCATTCTCTGCATGTGCATTATACAACGTAGAAAATTCAATGTATATTTATATCGGTGTAGAAACAAAACTTATTATTTGACGGATTGGGCCAATTTCATTTGTGACTTATGGACTTCACCAGTGCCGAGTGCTCGACTTTGAGAGAATATCGCAGTGAAGATTGTACTCGAAAAAAAAGCAATCATTTTAAGTCGGATACTTTTGAAACTCTCAGGGAATCAATAAACACATATCAGCTATGTTTTTGCGAATTTTGTTAATTCAATCTTCCCTCCTAGGATAAATGCCCACACCTGGGACTGGGACTGGGACAACATATTTCTTACTCACTTTCATCCATTTATTTCTTAAAATCCTTGTCGTTTTTGAAGACCTTCCCTGTTTTCCGGAACTTGCCTTTCATAATTGTCCAGAATTTTTCTATTGGGCAAAGTTTTGGAGAGTTTGGCGGATTTGCCAAACATTATTGACTACGTCTCACTCCATCGCCGGTTTCGCTTAATGACACGATGAGATCAGGCCAAAACAGAGTGTCTCCGGAAGAAAGGCAGCTGGTGCTTCTGGAGGCATTTTTGTTTAAATAGCACCAAGCACTTCTTTTCAAATTTGTCGATCTTCTGCTTCCGGAACTTCTTCAATACATCGAGGTGGGACTTGCCGACGGAACACTCAAGGCCATGGATCTGTGTTTGGCGTCCGTTTTGTTGTACGTCTCGTTATCCATTTCGATGCATTTTGGCTGCACCAATCACTAGCATACAGCTTCCTGGCGTGGAATTTGGCCACCGTATTCAGTTTATCGGTTCGGTCAGGCGCCTTCCTCACCTTGAAGACATGCAATCTGACCCGCGTCATTGTCTGCTGGACAAACCACACGGAAAAATCGACCGTCTTGGCCACGTCCCGAATTGAATGATTCGGATTGCGCTTGAAGTAATCCCTCATCTTCCTTGAGTTCAGGAGGTCGGTTGTCTTCGTTTTCTTCCACTTCCGGAAGCTTCCCGCTGGGTTGTCTGGGTGATTTTGAAAAATTTTACTACGCATGGTCGGATTGTCGATTCCCAACTGTTTCGCGATCCACCTGTGGGACTGGCCTGGAGTTCCTACGACCACGCCCATACTTTTTTGTCGAAGCACTTCTTGCTTGGAAATCATTTCAATGATCACTCAAAAGATGGTGACGATGTTCCTTCCCATTCCCTACTTGACCAGCATTTGGGCACAGTCGGCGCTGGTATTGTTTTATAATGGGTCATACGTTTTTACACATTGAGGATGTATGTTAGTCCTAAAACACCATCTGTTGGTTCTTTGTGTAAATATAGCTGATCTGGCAATAACGGAATGAATCCTAGAGGGTTTGAGCTGTTTAGTGGAATACTTGTAACTATAAATTAGAAGAAAAATTAGTAATCTCCATTTAATTCCAACTACCTTTGCTTATCTTTGACAGATACGCGTATTTCGTCTACAATGTGCAGACTTCTTCAGTGTCTCGTACTACTCCAGTCTCCAGTCGAGTTATTAGTAGTTAGTCGAGTTATCAGACTACTCCATTCGAGTTATTAGTACGAGACACTGAAGAAGTCTGCACATTTTAGACGAAATACGGGTATCTGTCGAAGATAAGCAAAGGTAGTTGGAATTAAATGAAGATTACTAATTTTTCTTCTAATTTATAGTTAATAACGGAATAGCATCCGATAGTGGTCAATCATGCCCTTGCTTATGCTCATGCTCCAAACGTAGGACCACAGAGGATACATTTACCAAACACTATGCGAATTAGGTTGAATCCGTTTTTAAAAACTGGAAGTATTTTTATGAAGCCAAATGCCGACTTACTTTACGATTCAACAATAATGTCTGTCTAATGTTTAAGAGATTATCGCGAATAAGAACCCTTTCATTAGACGTCGAATGGTACAAAATCCGTGATTACCGTTTCTGCAAAAGAAATATCATCGAATGCATCTTCTTCACCACAAAACCTGATGACCGGAATCACGTGACAACCCCAATGCCTCGACGAATCGGTCAAGAGCATATTTCTATGCAAATCATTCAACGCCAAAATGGCAAATAGAGTGCTCCGGACAGCCAAGCTTCCGTAATAAAAAGCTATTAATTTAATCAAAATTTATTGCCATAATGACTTTAATGGGTGTACATATTTTCGCTCTGTTGTAAATTTGCACCCCACAGGCGAATGTGTATGAAGGTTGCTATTGTGAAGGGGTCATCCACCCAGTGTACACACACACAATTATCCTGCCACCACAGTTCACCAGCACACATCCAATGCACCCGTCTATTTCAATTTATATCAATAACGCTTGTCAAATGAGTTTGCCTGGGTATGTCTGCGTGATTTCGTGGGTCTGTGGCCAACCATTCAGTTCGCCAACCGATGCCCAGCCCAGGATACTGTAATAAAATTTGATCTATTGCTTTCAATCCCACTCTCTGCTCATGTGCATTTTACAGATTCGGATAAGTTGAAAAATTGAACATGTTTATTGTTTCCTCCCCGAAAGCTACGCAATCACGAACGATAGCAACATCAGAGGAACTGCGTAAAACACGTAGAAACAATTCATTACACTGGCCCAGGCGAATTTATTGCCCCTTTAACAGTCTTTTCCGGGCAACGAACAAAACGCGTTTTAATTTGGCTTTCCCTTCGAAAGCTCCTTTTGAATAATCGTGCATGCTTATTTATGACTTTCGTGGCGGAAAAGTGGTAACTATTTGGGGCTTCCTTTTTTTTTCGGGACCCTTTGGCCAACCTTTTGCCTGTTCTTTGTCGAGACATTTGTTTCCGTTAACAGGTTTCTTATCATTAAGTCGTTTTCGGCAATTACTTTTATCGCACCTCATTTTGTTTACTGTTTTGCATAAAATATGGCGTTTAGAGTTGATAAATGAGATGCTATCTGATGGCCTCCGGAAAAGGTGTGATTCATTTAAATAAAAAAAATTGTGAAAGGTTTATACTAGTTCATTACATGATGGGAATTTCTACGATTAGTGTCATTCATAATGTGGTTTTTTGAATGAAAAACCCGCATTAATCCACCGATGGTGAGACTGAACCCTTCTTACACTTCACCAGAATTACGAACTCAAATGTGGCCAATATGGTACTGGATACATATTTTCATCAGAAATTCCAAGAAGATCCAGGAATATTCAAACATTTAGTTTATTAAATTAACTATTTGTCAATCCTGACAATCGTTAAAAGTGTTTAACGACCTATTATATAAAAGAATTAATTACACACATATTAGAAATTTCGTATATTTAGTCCACAGAATGAATTTTGATTATCAACACGGAATCAAGAATAAATATATGGTCGTCAAAATTGTGTGGTTATAGTAAATGGAGACTTTGTGTAATTTTCAAATATACTCGTTGCAGTTCAAAACCAGACCACTCGAGCCAATCGATGCTGCTCTAATTCTATAGAGTCGCATAGGGTGGCTAGTCCGCTGTATGTGCTATACAACGCACCAGATGCGACACAATAGAATGCAAGCGGCATCGATTGGTGTGATTGGTCTTGTTTGGTTTTGCACTGCAACGAGTATATTTTCATCTCACAATTATGCGCTCTCAGGTATTGTTTTGGTCATATCTCCATGAAGGATTATCCAATCATAATGAAGTTTTGACCAGTCGGTACACAAATAGCTCAGTATGTAATCGGAGACTAAACTGTTTGATTACTATTAAACTATTATAGGCCGTCAAGTACTGTTTCGTTCATATCTTCGTAACGAAATGTCCGAATGGAAAAAAATCAATAGCTTTCTATGGGAATGTTGTAGCTTCCATTTGCCGTCAACAGAACTGAAATCGGTTCACAGATGGCTGAGAAACCGATGTGACATTATTTGTAACGCACACACACACACACACACACACACACACACACACACACACACACACACACACACACACACACACACACACACACACACACACACACACACACACACACACATACATACATACACACACACACATACATACACACAGACATGTGCTCAGTTCGTCGAGCTGAGTCGAATGGTATTCGAAACTCGGCCCTGTGGGCCTCGGATAAAAAGTCGAGCTTTCAAGCGATCTTAATACCCTTCTATTGATGTAAGAAGGGTAGAAGAAGGTTTCGCCGGCAACGGACACATAGGCCAGCTCCTTACTAGTAGTGGTGTACACCGTGTCCAATATATTCTCATACACTTTTTCCTTGCATTGGTGTCATGCAACTACTCAACATGCTTAACGTATGTGTTGGTGTAGTTTTGCACTATGTTTATACCAACGCTTGTAGGTTATGTCCGATTGTTTTCATTCGGTGTTTATCTTTTACCAGCGATGAAGAAGTTTCGTGCTGTGGTTATAAAAAAGTTTTTGAAAGGTGAGCGCGCGGACGCTTTTTTCAGAAATTTGAAAAACCTCGAAGTAAAGCGGGATTTTGTGTGCCTAACCATCCGAAGGTACCGTGAGACCTGCTCGTTGGATGACCGAAAAAGATCCGGTCGTACTCGTACGGTGCGGATTGCACGAGTTGTTAAAGTGGTCAGGGAACGGATTAGATGAAAATCACAGCGCTCTGTACGTAAAATGGCCGCAGATCTGAATGTTTCGAGATCGACAATGCACAATATACTGCAAAATGACCTCGAATTCCAAGCTTTCAAGAAACGGGAGGTTCATGGAGCTTCGGAACTTTCCAAGCAGAAACGACACGAAAGAGCATGTCTGCTTTTGTCGCGGCACGGTGGGGAAGAATTTATCGTTTCCGACGAAAAGTTATTCGTCTTGCAACAATCCCACAATGTCCAGAACGACAGATTGTGGGCTCTCTCTTCGAAAACTGTTCCAGAGAGTGATAGGAATATTCCACGGTTCCAAAGTGCTGCGTCACTGATGGTTTGGGGAGAAAATGGTTTCATAGAAAAAAGCGTTAAAGTGAATGCCGTATATTATAAAACGGAAGTTTTGGAGAAAGTTGTCAAGCCATATGTACAAGAGGTGTTTGAATCCCTTGGATTATTTCGTATGGCCATCAGTGAATCTAAACTCACGAATGGATGAATGACAAAGACATTGTCCTAACTTTGCAATGTTGCGACAAAAAATGATGTATCTGTATCATTGTTGCATACTCAACACAATAATGATTAATTGCATGCAGCAGAATCAAGATTAATATGTTACATGACATGGGATTGTTTTTAGGGAAGAGATATTGAGATGTACGTATGGTGCTTTGTACGCAACAAAAAAAAATTCGAGTACCCCCGGAGAAGTGGCCATTGTTTGATTGTACCAAAACATGCTATGAGACATCTCAAATTAGAATTAAAAATAAATGCAATAGTGGTGGCATCAAGTGCCTAAAACCATATTGGCATGTTTGGAGTACCACCGGTAAAAGGCCATTTTTTTTAACTTGGACCAAAACATTTCATGCGACACCCCCAATCACTTACAAAATGCAAATTAAGTGCGATAGTGGTAATCAAGTACCCAGAACCACATTGGCCACATCTGGACATGATCCGGGTACCCCCAATGAAGTGGCAAGTTTTGACACAGACCGAAACCTAACATGTAACGCCTCAAATTTTATTAGTATTCAAGACTTAGTGCAATGGTATTGACATCAAATGCCCAGAACTATATTGGTCACGTCCGGCCATGTACCTTCGATTAAATGGCCAGTTTTTTACTTGGACCAAAACAAATCGCCTTTTCTCTGCTGAATACATGAGCAAGCAATTTGAAAAAAGATATAATACGTAAAAATGGTAAGATCTAACCATATGTGGATGAATTCAGGTTTTTATTGAACCATAATACCTTTCATTTGACGGCTATTGCGTCCAATACTATGTTCCTGAAATCCATGTTTTCCGAAACATTGTCCAACCATATCTCCGGAACTGTTCCGAATGTATTTAATTGTTTTCTATCAGACCATTCTCATTTGGCGTTTTTGCAAAGTTACAAAACAAGTAAAAATAGTTCCTAAAATCTATTTTTTCCGGAATGTTATCCTACTATATATCCAAAACTGGTCCACCCATTCCAGAAATTCCAGGCTCTCTGGAATCATAATATCTTTCATTTGACAATTTTTGTGTCTTATTCTGTCAAATGGTTATCAAGATATACGACATAGTACTTAAAATCCGTGTTTTCGGAGCTTTTTATATCCAAAAAACAGGTAACCAATTCCAGAAACATCTAATAAAGTTCTATGGGACCACATTCCCTCCAGAACCAAATATCCGAATCCAAAATAATTCAATAGTATTCAATGAACCGTGATGCCTCTAATTTGGCACTCACTTCGGTTGAGTGGTTTGCTGAGAAACATAAATTAGTTCCCAAACTACGTCCTTTTTTTAAACTGTTTCCATCAATATCTCCGAACCGAGATATCCGATTTTAAAGGTCTAGGTCGTCTAGGTCTAGGTCTAGGTTCAAGGTCGTCCAAAATGTTTTTGAGTTCAGAACTTATGGTCTACAGTTGTAATTGTTATTTTTTTTTTGGTAGCACAGAGTTACAATGTGTATTATGCGTATGTAACATGGTTGAAAACATATAATATCTTTGTATAGCCGAAAAAGCTACAGTTACAATTATAGATCCAAAATTCAGTACTCCCATGACAGGTTGGATGACTTAAAACATCCCAGATTATCTTATAATGTTGGTTGTCCTTATACAAGAGCCAATGAACATAGTTGAATACATATCGTAGATTTGTATACCTAGAACAATACAGTTTCAATTAGAGATCATAAGTTATAAATTAATGAACAGTCTTGTATGACCCAGAACATCCCAGAATTCATCATAATGTTGGTTGACCTTCTAAAGGACTCAATGCACATGGTTGGACATTTCGTAGATTTTTACTGCTGAAAAAGCTACCGATACTATTGTATATACTAAGTTCTGAAATCCAGGACCGTTTGATTGACCTAGAATATCCCAGATTATCTCATAGTATCAGTTGACCTTCCAAAAGATTCAATGAACTTTATTGAATACATATAGCTAATTTTTATAGCTATGAAAGCTACAGTTACAACTGTAGATCCTAAGTCATGAACTCAAGAATAATTTGGATTTAGTTTGGTTTAGTTTAGTTTATTTGTCAACAGGTAAGATGTTTACCCCAATGACCGTTCAATATAATTCTAACTGACACATACAAAGATACTACAAACTTAGCACAAAAACCCCTTAAAACTATTCTTATTACATTTTCGGCTAACGTTAAAATCAAATACGGAATAACAACGGTTGAACACACGGCACATACTTTTTATCGGTTCGTTCCGCCCGTAATTTGTTCTGGAGTGTCGAATGTACAGGAATGCGTGGAATCGGAGATTTCGGCGTCTAGTGCTGATGTCTAGAAGACCAAGTAGAGCTGAGCAATCAATGTGACCTTGAAGAAGATCACCAACAAAGCAAGCTTTAGCGACATCACGCCTCGCTTCCAGCAACGGGTTCATAAGTTTACAGCGATCGGCATAACTAGGTAAATTGATGGGGTCTCTCCAAGGAAGTCGTCGTAATGCGAAGTAGACAAACTTCTTCTGAATAGCTTCTATAAGTAAAGTAGGGTAATAGGGGGACCAAACCACTGCTGAGTATTCCGGAATTGGGCGCACTATAGAGCAGTACAGCGCCTCAAGACAGTACACATCATGGAATTTCTTAGCAAAAAGGAACACAAAGCCCAACTGGGAGGAGGCTTTGAAAACAATGTACGAAACATGATCCTTGGACAGTGGACAGTGGACAGTGAGCAGTGAGATGAGGTACGTTATTAGCAGCGGTGACAATATCATCAGAGTCGAGAATTTCATCAGTGAATACACTGCTGAACTGTGAGCGAAAAAGATCTGCGATCCCCGGGATTGAGTCAGCTTCCAAAGTGCCGTTGGTTTTATTCGAAGGCAATCCAGATTCTTTCCTTTGCTCATCTACATAACGCCAGAAGCGCTTGGGGTTGGATTGAGGGCGTCGTTGAAGCTGGTCAATATGACCGTTGTACAAATGGTCGTTCAGTTCTTTGTACTCATTGTTTGCTCGAGCGTTGACAGATCTACTTTGATCCGTGCGGTATTTCCAGTGCTACTTGAGTGCGGAGCGTTTCATTTTTTTCAGCTGTCTTAGCTCCGCGTTCGACCTAGCAGATTTAAGAGGTACTTGGCAGGGTTTCTTTGGCACAAATTGTTCAATGGCATACAGCAGGATAGCAGACAATGTCGAAGCCACTAGATTTGCATCAAGATCGCTAAATATCTCATCCCAATCATTCCCAGCTAGGAAGATGTTCATTTCTTAAAAAAAATGCTTTGCCAAAGTCGTAAAGTACGTTTTCAGTAATTTCACGAAAACATTTCTCTAGGCTAACCTTCATCGTTACCAATAAAGGGGAATGGTTCCTGCACACTTTCACGAGAGGTTCTGGAGCAAGAGTGACCGAGCACTGGTTTGCTTTAGACCTGCGGTGCAATAACCGTCCAATAAGTCAATTGAAGCTGTTCGAATCGAAGAATGACAAAAATCCGGAAAAAGGAAGCCTCGGGAATCGTTCGTCCAAGAAATTTCAGGCATGTTGAAATCGCCGAGAATGATGATGTTGTCTCTTGCGCCCATTTGCGCAACAATCCAATCAAGTGAACTTAAGTGCTTGTCTATGAGTTTGCCATCATATACACGGTCCGATGGAATGTACACAACACAGATGAAATACGTAACTTCAAAACTAGTAATTGCCACCCACAGTTGTTCAACTGTTGAGCTTCCAGGGGGATTCAACAAACGCGATTTGTAGCAGGACCTTATGCCAGAAGAACTCCTCCACCCGATTACTTGTTGTTGTTAGCGGATGACCGATCCTGAAGGTAGACTGCGTATGAGTCGTCAAACAATTGCGATGATAAAGTGTTGTCATTCAGCCACGTTTGGGAAGGTTCATAAATTATGTCACGCAGTAAGGGGGGAGGGGGGGTTTGGGAAAACGTGACGATCCATACAAAAAAATTTGATGGCCCATACAAAAAACGTGACAAGGGGGAGAGGGGGGGTTGAAAAAGGTCATTTTTTGCGTGACGTAATTAATGGACGTTCCCTTTAAGTAAACGCATCGTTACATGCCAACTGGTATTCAGTCAAGCTGCTGTTGATTCCGCCAACATTTTAGTAGTAAAGTAAAAGTTAGGAGTGTGGTAGAAGTTCTTCGCGTACAGCAACGTCCAAAGCGCTGAAATTTGAGCTGGTATCAGGCAGTGAAAGTGCGCAATCGTGTTTGTACTTGTCTTGAATTGCAAGTTGGAAGACCCCCGATTCGCATCTAGGCTCAGGGCCGGGACGGCATCGATGTACGTTGGCTGGAATCGGCGCGACTGAGCTAGAGGCTTCCAAGATGCTTTCTATTGTGCGTCCCGGATGATGAATCGCTTCACTCGTCATAACCATGAGATTTGCATTATTTTGGACTGGGCTGCTTATTATAACCTGAGTGTGCGAGAACTCATCACAAAGTGAAAAACTAGAATCACAAAGATACCTGCCTGTGCAAGCATGGTGGAAGACTCCCTTTCCACCACCAACCGCAGGACCGCGACGGCTGTGGTGAGCGGAGGCTGCGATAGGCGGGACTGGGTTGGGGCGATTGGCTTCCAACAGGATGACCTAGAGCATCCCAGATTATCTCAAATATATGTTGACCTTCCAAATGATTCAGTAAACTCGGTTGAATACATGTTGTCAATTTGTACAGCCGAAAAAGCTACAACTGTAGATCCTAATTTCTGAACTACTACTTTTGACGACCTGGAGCATCCTAGATTATCTCATAATATCTGTTGATCATTCTGAAAACTAAATGAACATGGTTAAATAGATATCGTAACTTGCGCATGTACGAACAAGTCTTAGGTACAACTGTAGATGCTAAATTCCGAGCTTCTACATGTTCAGGATATTCTGGTTTGATAATCAGGTCATAAACACATGTAATTTTGTTTCCTGACGGAATATCCAATTTGCAACAAGTTTGCCAAAAATAATGTTCGTTTTTGTTCAGTGTGTGATGTTATACAAGCATTTTTCATCAGGTCTTATAATTGCAGAATTACTCAAATCAGTAGTTTGTTAAATAGTACCCTAGTAGCACACATGTTGTCATTAAGTTAAGAAAATATAAATGTGCGTTTGTGTTATGTTGTGCGTTTGTTGTAATGTTATAATCAAGTTGCTGCAAGTAATAATGATCGTGGTGTGCTACTGAGGTAACAACTGATTCCCAACATTTCTAAGATTTTTTTCAATAGGGTGAATCTAACAATGAGAGATTCTCACGCTCTCTTTCATTCATTACAGCGCCATTATAAAACATCTGAGGGATTCTTTAGTACTAATTGAAACACAACATTGCTGGCTAGCATACTCTTCAAATAGTAGAATGAAAAACATAAAGCTGAATGGAATATGAATGAAAGAGAAAGTAATCAAAGAGAGTCTCTCAATTTCAAATTCGCCCTAATGAAAAAAAAACCCTAAATTTTGTTGTTTGCCTTCGTGTTTTGTTGTAGTACATTCAATTTGCAACATATAATTGTTGCAGAGTGAGAGAACAACGGGTGTATCACTCGTCAAAGTTATCTTATGTTGTAAGGTACAAAAAGTGAATAATTTGACACACTGATGGTCATACATGCTGGCGAAAGTAAATGACCACAGGACGTCTAATATGAACCCATTCAAAACCACAATCAAACGAATTTGGGACGAAATGCCGATGGAAGTCGTGCGTGCCGCCTGCGCCGGTTTCGAAAAACGTCTGGAGCTGGCCAAGAAGGTTAAAGGCGGAGTTATTCCAAAACATATGCTATAGTTTATTATATTGCAATATAAAGGGTAAAGTTATCAATAAAATCTGGATTATCGATTTGAAATAAATAGATTATTATTTTGTATGAGAATATATTGGACACGGTGTAATACATATCTCTAATAAAATCTTGCAACATATACATTGCATTGTGTTTTTTCTCAAGCTTACTGGGAAAATTTATGATTTGTGATTAATGAATTCTTGCAACGGGTGACGAACAATTACTTACCAAAAATACCAAGAAAACTGATATTGGTTTGACATCCTGCAATGTGACCTAATTAATCATAATACCAAATACGCAAATGGCAAATTATTGTTTCTTTTATCAAATCATCTTATTCGTTCATTCCCTTCGACAAATCGCTTATTATTTTAAATGGAACCCGTGAGTTTTCACCTTTCCAATCACCACCACCAACCGACCACCCCTCATTCAAATTTCTACCCCCCAACTTCTCAACTCTGCTCACCCTGCTTACGGCTTTCGATTAATCATGTTTCCGTTTGCTAGCACCTCCCCCTCCCGAACGAAAAAGTAATAGAAATACTCATCAAGAGCCTATGGCAACCTTCTAACCCCCTCCGGCTCATCACAACGTATGACGTTGATTTGCTTTCTCATTTCCATCAGAATCTGATTTTTAATTGGATCAAATTTGTGGCTTTTACTCATTTTACAATTGCTGACACACTTTGCGTTTTCCATTCCCGAGGTCCTTTGTTTCCACGTCACGACTGTTGGCTTCTGCCACGTCACGTTACCAAACCAAACGGCAACTATGGCTTGAGCTGTAGCTACCTAGTTTCATTGTTCTACCAATCCTAGAGCGGGAAGCATCACTTTGGGAATCGTGTGGTTCGAGGGAATTTATTTGATTACTTTCTTGTTATTAAATATTATTATCTAAGTCAGCAGCGGCGTGGAGAAGCGGTGTCAGCGGTGCCGGCTTGGATTTTCTTCATTGGACTGAAGCTAGCGAATATCTTGCAGCTACATCAATTCTTGTACAACCACGTACTTTACGCGCCTCTCTAGTCGGATGCAGAGAGGGGTAGAGCTGTGAGTGTCATACTGGGAAGAGCATAAATTTTCGAGCCCCTACCTTGAATGAGCGATAGTTGCAGCAGCGCTCAGTCAGGGAAACGTAATGCACAAGTGTCGGGATAAGAAAGGGAGTTTCCGCAAGCCGCACAATGCAAGCACGTACAGAGCTACAGCGACCCATAGCCATCGACCGACCTACCGACTTGGCTTGGCATGAATTTATTTTAATTTCTTTTGATCGAGAAGGGATCATGCAGCATATTCTCAATTTCTTTCACCACACGGTGCCGCCCCATTCAAAGAGGCTT
The DNA here is from genome assembly GCA_034211315.2 of Aedes japonicus. Lineage (NCBI taxonomy): Eukaryota > Metazoa > Arthropoda > Insecta > Diptera > Culicidae > Aedes > Aedes japonicus. The sequence continues at coordinate 29,005 of JASCZW010009811.1, forward strand.
CCGATTGATGGTGGTGGTGATGTCGGTGCTAGCAGTAGGGTTGGCGTTGCAAGAAAAAAGAGCATAATTGCATGGTGGGATTAATAAAAATTAAAAGAAGCATGGTTGGAAGGAAAATGTATGTAAATTATTCAAAAGTGCCGAGTCTGGGAGTTGGAGGGAGGTGCAGGGAATCATAAACAAATCGTTGTTGATTTACGACAAGTACACAGTTTAAAATCATGCTAAGAGCGTAGAGACTGATACATACGAGTGTTTTTTTTATAAAGCAAAAACTGGTCCGGAAAGCATCGTACTGCCAGCAAATGTGTGTTTCACATATCATCAATTATTAAAAAAATATTTGTGAAAACACTCCAGAACTAAAAAACGCACAGATAAAAAGAAACATTGAATTTTATGCGTTTTCTAATGCACATAAAGGGAATGCTAGATTTGGCAGAAATTAATGGGATATTTCATGTAAATTGAGATCAGATAACGCCTGCATCTAGCCTGTTGAATGACAGATTACCAACATTGTTGTATGGTGCAGGGAAAATTGCATACAACTTCGTTGTTTACGCTACCTTTGGGTTGAAATTAAACGAGAGGAAATTTTACGCGCTTGTTAAAATTAATTATTTTTTTCTGTGCGAACAAAGCAAAACATAGGGATCTAGCAAATCCGTTCTTGAATTGAATAAGTATAAACAAATATCATTTTATTCTCATATGTAGATGAGATAGATGTAGTAAGTAGGAAGATGCAATTAATTTTATTTGAATACTTTTTTCACGGAGTAACGGCATTATAGGTCTCGTAGCGCTCAATTATTTATTTATAGTAATTTTATTTACGACTCATCCTCAATAAAGGACGAAACTCACCGATTTTTTATGCGATTATACTGTCACCTGGTTGTGGGTTCACCGGTGAATCATCAGGCTATATATAGAGAAAAAAAACTGACAGCTTTAGCAGTTTGTTTACGGCAGCCATGACGAAAGCAGTGAAGCAACTACGTTCGATGATTTGTAATTACCACCTGGCTCCACCTGGATGCGAAGAAGTCCGTCATCGTGCCGCCCCTTTTTCTGCCGGATAGAAACGAGTGGCCATAAAAAACATGGCACACTTAATAATGGAGCAAACTTTTTTGCTTATTTCAGCGATCTTAGTGGACGTTGTCTTTGATGTCTATTTGTTGACAACAACAATAAAAAAACAGTGCATTTCTTCAGTTCATCTTAAGCCCTCGTTTTGGAAACAGTCGCCATACACAGAAAAAATAATTATTTTTAACAAGCGTGTAAAATATCCCCTCGTTTAAATTCCAGCTAAAGGAGGCGTAAACAACGAAATTGTTTGCAACTTTTCATGTGTCATACAACAAAATTGATAATCTTCCATACAGCAGTCTGGATTCAGGCGTTATCTGGCTTAAACTTACATGAAATATCCTATTATTTTCTGGAAAATCAAGCATTTCCTTTATGTGCATTAGATAACGCAGAAAATTCTATGTTTTTTTTAATCTGTGTAGAGTGTTGAATATCCCCTAGAAACACCGTATGGCGCCCGCTCAAAACATAAAGGGAAACTTGGCACTGAATCGGAATCCTAAAAGTAACCGCTGGAGTGCCAACCGTCAGTTCATAGATAGGTTGTGAGGTCCATCAGAAGTTTGCAATCTTTCATGCGCCAGACAACAATGTTTGAAATCTTTCATACAACTGACTAAACTCAGGCGTTATCTGGCTTAAATTTACATTAAATATCCCATTACTTTCTGCTAAATCTAGCATTGCCTTTATGTGCATTAGATAATGAAGAAATTTACACGTTTCTTTCTAATTGAGTAGGTTTGTCAGATCACGATTTGCGTGTAAAGTGGGATGAATTCGGTATCGCAAAGTATTACATGCATACCATGCAAGTAGGCACCACAATCGATCAATCAAACAGAATACCGCAGATCGAACCTGTGTTCAAAAGCAGCATTACAAACTGCTTTCCAAGTTCGGTGGACGCATACTTATGCATAATAAAACCTACACTGATAGGCAAAATAAAGTGCCCACCTCATCGTTTTTTTCAATTTTTCTCATTTACTTGGTTCAAATTAAAGTAAACACACTGTATTTTTTTTATTATCTTATTTTTTATATTCTTTTTAAGTTTCACTTTTGAAATACTGCAAAAAAAAACAGAGTTTTACTTAAAGAAAAAAAAAATCAATTTGTGTTGAAAAAAAAAAACAGTGACAAAATAAAGTGCCCACTTCATTTAGGCTACAGAAAACATAAATTAAAGTTAAATAAAAGCATTTCAATAATTGATGTGTCCTCCTTTGGCCTTCAGGACCTCCTGCAGGCGCTTCGACATGCTCTCGACCAGGTTCTTTAGGTGCTGTGGATCTAGCTCTTCCCAGGCACGCTCCAGGGCTTCAAAATAGTTATTTTTATTGGTAACACCAGTTTTGTCAACCCTGGCATCGAGAATCGCCCACAAATTCTCGGTGGGATTGAGGTCCGGGCTTTGTGGAGGCCATTCCAGCGGTTTGATCCGACAAGACCGGAAGAAAGACTTGGTCTTCTTGGCAGTATGCTTCGGGTCGTTGTCCAGCTGGAATACGAACTTCTCTTCAAGGCCCGTCTGGATCAGCGAAACCTCCAGAATTTCTCGCTGGATGTTGATGTAAGAATATGCCGTCATTATCCCGTCGATTTTCACAATGCTTCCCACTCCACCTCACGAAAAACACCCCCAGACCATCACATTTCGTCCTCCATGCTTCATCGTGCCTTGGATGTGGCGCTCCTGAAGCTCCTCTCCCGATCTGCACCAAACACGAACCCGCCGCTTTCGGTTAAACAGCTCGAATTTTGATTCGACCGTCCAGAGAACCGTTTTCCATAACTCTAGGGGCTTATCAGCATGCTCCTTAGCAAACTTAAGCCGTTTGGCTTTGTTTGCCTTGCTGATAAATGGGCGCTTCCGGGCAAGTTTGCTATTCAACCCCTGTGCTACGAGACGGCGACGAACAGTTTGACCGGAAACTGATAACTGAAGGGTTTTCTGGATCTCGCGGACAGTTACCTTTGGGTTCTTCTTGACTTCGCGCATGATTTTGGTGTCCGTTCTCGCATCCGTTTTCTGCTTCCTGCCACTGCCAGGGCAATCCACCATTGATCCAAACATTTTAAGCTTCAGAAGAATTTTGCCAACCGCTGCCTTACTGATACTGTACTTCTTAGCGACAGCCCGGTGCGATTCACCGTTTTGCACATCACGAACGACCAATTTTCGGATACACAAGGGAATTGCTTTCGAAAGCACTGGGTTCTCCATTTTTTTCAATTGAATCAAATGCGATCACGTATACAAATGCACCAGGTTGAGCCGTTTGCTTCAAAATATGTCAAAATATCAAAAATTAAACAATCGAGGGGTCTTCCAATGGAAACTTATCGAAAACATATCGATTTTTGAAGTGGACACTTTATTTTGTCACTGTTTTTTTTTTTTTTTAACGCAAATTGATTTTATTTTCTTTAAGTAAAACTCCTTATTTTTCAGTATTCCATAAGTGAAACTTAAAAGAATATAAAAAATAAAATAAGAAAAAAAACTACACTGTGTTTACTTTAATTTGAACCAAGTAAATGAGAGAAATTGAAAAAACGAAGAGGTGGGCACTTTATTTTGCCTATCAGTGTATTTAACGGTCGACTTCGGACAATTTCCAGGACTTAAGTTTTACGAGGAGAAGGCTCGAGGAGGTGTCCCTTCTTCTCTCTTAGCATTGACAGGGTACCATTTTTGCATTAGTATGATTGTGTGGCAAGTACAATCATACACAGATAAAAAGAAACATTGAATTTTTTGCGTTATCGAATGCTAGATTTGCCAGAAAATAATGGGATATTTCATGTAAATTTAAGCTAGATAACGCCTGAATCCAGCCTGTTGTATGAAAGATTGCCAATATTGTTGTATGGCACATGTAAAGTTGCAAACAATTTTGTTATTTATGCCTCTTTTGGCTTGGATTTAAACGAGGGGATATTTTACACGCTTGTGAAAATTAACTATTTTTTTCTGTGTACGCTATGCCCAGGGAGTCGAGAAATTTTCCTTCACGGAAAATTCCCAGACTAGACCGGGAATCGAGCCCAGCCACCAAGGTGTTGCTTTGAAGCTGCGCCTTTGCTGACTGAGCTAAGGGAGGACCCTTTGTATATAATCATCAAATCAGTGGACGAGACCGCTCTATATTTGAATAATATTTGAAAAGTTTCTATTTTCGTTGAGAGATTTTCTTCATCGACTTTGTTTTCTGTGAATTAATAATTTTCACAGCGAAGAATAGTCGCAGGGAATTGCCTTTATAGAGTCTTCTCCGTGTACGTGCAATAATATAATGGTGTTCGTTTTGCCACAGTCAATTTTATTCTGCAAAATGGCGTCAAATCAAAAAAGCGTCCGTGAACACAAAAAGGTAGCAAAAGCGGATATGTCACTCTGCGATTTGGCAAAATCGTTGAATATCGCAAGACCGACGATTATTTAAGTGCTAAAAACCTTTCAGCAACGCTTATCGATAAAGAGACAAGATGGTTCCTACGCAACTACGAATTTCTCAGTCCAAAATCCCTTGCGCTGAACTGGCTGGCTTGATGTGCCACAAGGGCTTAGTAGGGATTCTTGGTCAAATCCCGAAGCTTAGAGTCAGTACCATTGTGGAAACATCGTATTTATTAGTTTTTCTACTGTACCCGAGCAGCAGACAACAACATATGAATACCTAATTATGATCATGATAACTGGTATCGGTGCTAAAGAGCTCAGATTATGAAGTAAAATACCTGAGCAAAATACCTAATTACAAGCAAAATATCTCTCGGATAACGAAACTTGTTATTTCGAATACCTGGGAATACCTCAGAGGTATTATATTGGTATTTTCCTAACTCAATTTGGTATTCGCATAACATTGTAGGAACTTTTTTATTGTATTAGCCTCAGGTATTTTACCTCTTGATCTGAACTCTTAAATACCAAGGCCAGTTTTCAAGTTATTCGTTCCTGCTCGGGTAGTTATCTACACACTTTTTTGGTGGGTGTTGGCCAAATTTGTATTTTTTAGATATAACCCTAAATAGGTTATAGAGTATTTTTCATAAGGTATCGAATATAAGCTATCCACATACATTTGCGTTGTACGCATGTATTTGTGATGGTTTTTTATTCTCTGAACACTGCATGCTGTGCGTTTGACTGTCAGCTTTCTTTTGTTTACTTGTTTGTGCAGTTCAAATTCTGCGTTTTCAAAATGTCGCGTATTGAAAAGGAAGTGAAAATTAAGGTTCTGGACACATGGCTAAGTGAGAAGGGTATTACTATGTGAAAATTGGCGAAGCGGTTTGGAATTCATCATGCGAGTGTTAAAACCATCATAAATAAGTTTGGGGAACACTATTCTTTGGATGAACTACCAGGAAGAGACAGAAAACCCGGTTCTTCCAACCCGAAACTGGAGCAGAAAGTGGTATCTCTCATCATGAAGAAAAAATCAATGTCAATACATGATTTGGCCAAAAAAGCAGGAACGAGTGTCGGAATGATCCAGCGTATCAAGAGGCGAAACCACCTGAAGACCTACAAGAAGCAGAAAATCTCGAAACAAAGTGCAGAACAGAAGAAGCGAGCAGTAACAAGGGCCCGGAAATTGTATAATTGTTTTGATGGACGATGAGACCTATGTAGAGGAGGACTCAAAAACCCTTCCAGGTCCACAGTACTTTACTGCCGTCGTTGGGGAGGATGTGAGCGATACGGACAGGTCGATTCAAGTGGAGAAATTCGGTCTAAAGGTACTGGTATGGCAAGCAATATGTTCCTGTGGTATGAAGTCAACCATTTTTTACACTACCGGAACTATAAATGCGGAAATCTTTCGATCTGAGTGTCTCCAGAAGAGATTGTTGCCTTTATATAAGAAGCATAGTACACCTCCACTGTTTTGGCCGGATTTAGCATCGGCTCACTATGCCAAAACCACTCTCAATTGGCTTGCGGAAAAGGGTATAGATTTCGTTGAGAAAAATATCAATCCACCAAATTGCCCTCAGCTTCGACCCATCGAACGTTACTGGGCAATCGGCAGCGGCTGAATAAGATGGTCAACTCGATTTTCCCGGCGAATCACGACGTGACGGTGTTGTTTGGCGTTGAGACCTATCTCACCCTGAATGTTTTCGTCGCATGTTTGCGTCCGCCATGGCGAATGTTCCGGTTAACTGCCAGAAGGCCGCTCGCAAGGACGTAGAATGTTTTAGCAAGTTAGCTTACACAGATAAAAAGAAACATTGAATTTTCTGCGTTATCTAATGCACATAAAGGGAATGCTAGATTTGCCAGAATATAATGGGATATTTCATGTAAATTTAAGCCAGATAACGCCTGAATCCAGCCTGTTGTATGAAAGATTGCCAATATTGTTGTATGGCACATGAAAAGTTGCACACAATTTCGTTGTTTACGCCTCCTTTAGCTTGGATTTAAACGATTGGATATTTTACACGCTTGTTAAAAATAATTATTTTTTTCTGTGTAAATAATTATCTTCTAAGAGAAATTTATCAAAAGCATTTATCTGTTTTAAAATTTTTATCACCATCCGATAAAAGTAAGTTTTTTTTATGCAAACGTTAATTGTTACCCATTGTATCTATATTAATAAAATTTATTTTTAATAGGTTTGCGTCGACCATCGGCTGAATCGGTTGAATCGGATGTGTCGATACTTTGCTCCGCAATATTTTGCTATCTGGCGTAGCGTTTACGTTTTTTTCGGTTGTCAATTGTTCGTTGCACGAGTGATCTAGTGAGCATGAGAAGTCGTGGATCGCCGGATAAGATGTCGGTGGTGAAGTACATAATTAATTGTGATCCAAATTATTAGTTCGCCATGCTCGTCGGGCCACGCTATCTTGGGACAAATACGACACTGTCCCATTTTGTAAGTGACTCCAGCGGGATCCGTGGTTCTCAGGCGTTGCGATGATTTACCTTGTTTTCCTAATGAAATACCACTATCACACTCTGTGAGTGGCCCCAGGACCATCCTTATTGTTGGTTTCAATCGGTCCAAATCGGCTTTCCTGAATTGTAGTCTCCCAAAGAAAAACCAGTATCATATTTTGTATGTGGCCCCAATAGCATCCTTACTGTTGGTTTAAACCGATCAAAATTCAAAACCGGATTTTCAGCATTATTTGAAATCACTTTGCTTTCCCAATGAAAAACCACAATAACACTTTGTGATTGGCCATTATAGCATCCTTACAGTTGGTTTAAATCAGTTCAAATCGGAAAATCGGTAGTAACCCTGCTGCCACCCAATACTGTAATCCAAAATTCCAGTGATTTTTCGTAAAAGTGCAGTGGACTTTGCGGCTTCCAATAAAACAAGTATTACGTCAACATATTTCTACCTCTTCCTTACTTGACCTGCATTCGGGCGAGGCCGGCACTGGTATTGCCTTAGTTTGGGATCACCTATTTTTACACATTGAAAGTATATGTTTGTCCCGAGCATCGTCTGTTGGTTCTCTGTGTAATAACAGCTGATCTGGCAACAACGGAGTACGAACTTCAGGCGGTCAAGCATGCTCATGCTCAGTTATCTACACACCTTTTGGTATACTACACTTTCGTTGATGCACTTCAGTCACAGATTTCTACAGCTACTCAGACTCTTCTCGACAACATAGCATTTCACGGACTACGGCAACGCAACCTAATTCGCAACAGCAATGATCGGATATCAGACCTAATCGTCAGCAATGACTCAAACATGACCAATGGATTTGCTACGCTAGTGACAGAACATGTGGTCCCTCTCGATCGCAACCATCCAGCTCTAGAATTCTCTGTTGCATTTCCATCACCAGTTTTATATCACGAAGAAATAGATCTCTCTGGCCGTGACTTCCATCGTGCCGATTTTGAAACGATGAACGCTCTACTTTCGCAGAGTGATTGGTCCACAGTTTATGAGCAACAGCATCCTTCTGAACTGTATCATCCAAACAGTCTCGTTGAACAGACCACCAAGGAAACCGGCATGGTCCAACCCACATGTCGGTATTCTGCGTCGTCGACGTTTCAGGTTGCGACAACAGTACTGTCGTCTAAGGTGCCCGTTCTCAAAACGACAATTTGATGAGGCAAGTCGTATCTACCGTGGATACAACCGTTTACTGTACAAACGATTTGTGCGAAGAAAGCAAGAGGATCTTCGTCGTTACCCAAAGCGATCCTGGAGTTTTGTCAATTCGAAGCGAAAAGAGGCTGGACTTCCCTTATCGATGCACCTTGGTGACGTCAACGCAAGCAGTGCCAGTGAAATAAGTGATCTTTTTGCCCAACAGTTTTCCAAAGTAATCGTGAGCCATGTTCCAACCACCGAGGAAATTGACGCTGCCAATCATATTGTACCACGAGTTGTGGTTGATCTAGATGTCTTTCAAGTTGATGAGCAAATGGTGGAGTTGGCGTTAAAGAAGCTTAAGGCATCCTATTGTCCTGATCCCGATGGAATCCCTGCCTGCATCTTCAAAAAATGTGGTGCTTCGTTGATTGCACCACTCATAGCTGTTTTCAACCAATCGCTTCAACAGCAGGAGTTTCCAATTGTTTGGAAGAGGTCCCATATGCGGCCTGTTTTTAAGAAGGGCGACAAGACGGATGTATCCAACTACCGTGGAATAACTTCTCTTTCAGCGGATTCAAAGTGCTTGGAAACCATCGTATACAAAGTGATGTTCGGTTCGTGTATCGCTTACATTAGTGAACAAAAGCTTCCCAAAGCGATCGGTGGACAGTAATTTATGCGATTTTACATCGACCTGCATCAGTGGTATGGACAACGGTGCGCAAGTAGATGCTGTATATACCGATATCAAGGCTGCTTGCGACACTGTGAACCATGATGTTCTTCTAGCCAAACTGTTTTGGAAATGATGTGTAACTGGCTACGTTCGTACCTTGGCAATGGAAGCCTCTGTGTGAAGATAGGATTAGTAGAATCTCTGTCCTTCACTCCTGCATCCGGTGTGCCACAGGGAAGCAATTTAGGTCCACTGCTGTTCTCGTTATTTTTTAACGATGTAACTATTCTGCTTGTAAATGGAGGCTTACTTATCTATGCCGATGATCGGAAGGTTTTTGTCGTCATTCGTAACGAAGTGGATTGCAGAGAACTTCAGGAACCTCTAAACTGCTTTGCGTGGTGGTGGTGCATAAACTATCTCCGAATATGCATCTCCAAGTGCTGTATCATTTCCTACTACCGGCGAAAATATCCAATTCTGTACGACTACAACATAGATGTGCAGCAACTTGAACGTGTGGAAAGGTTAGAGATCCCGGATTGCTATTGGATTGCAAATTGAAATTCAAACTCCACTACTTTGCCATCGTGGACAAAGCTAATCGTCATCTGGGATTTATTTCAAAAATTAGCAAAAATTTCAACGTTCCATTGTGTCTGCACTCTCTCAGTTGTTCACTAGTCAGGTCCATTCTGGAGTTTGCATCGATAGTGTGGTCACCGTATGAGGCAATTTGGAGCACGAAAATCGAATCTGTTCAACGGAAGTTTGTCAGATACGCTCTTAGGAACCTACCGTGGCGTGACCCATTAAACTTGCCGCCGTACGAGCAACGCTGTGCATTCCTTGGAATCGAACCACTGAATGTTCGTCGCAAAATTAATCGAGCGGTTTACGGAGCTAAGTTAATCAAAGGTGAAGTTGACTGTCCCGCTCTGCTCGACCGTGTTCGTTTTTACGCCCCGGAACATTTTGTGCGGTCAAGAGAATTGTTACAGGTAGCCCCAAGGAATACTGACTATGCAGCAAATGATCACATCAATTCTATATGTAGACTATTTTTAGAAGCATGTAACATTTTTGATTTTAATTTGACGACTGAGACATTTAGACAAGGCTTGTAAAGTTTGCGTATATTTAACTAATTAATTTAAATTAATTTCATTGATACCACGATGTCAGATGAAAACAATCATAATAAAAAAAAAATATCTTAATAAATAAATGAATAATTACCGCAGCAACATATGAGCTTCAAATGGTTCATTTCATTCATTAAAATAACTGTAGTACCTATGAGATTCACTACAAATGATTATTGCGATGCAAAGCAACGAAGCAAATTTAAGATATACTATACTTTATGTGGTATTTAATTTCAGACCATCCATAGATATCTCAAGAATTGGAAGATAATTTAATTTTTCTCCTCATGGCTATTATGCTTTGTCTAAGCTTTCACGTTCATATTAGATACGCAAGTCCATCTAAAATTGCAGCAGGACCCTATAGACATGAAGATATTACAAATAGAGTTGTGTTTTTTAAATATTATTACACTCCTTCACAATATGTTTATGCTATTTTCAGTTTCGTATTTATGCATCTTTATAAGTCTCAGCCCATCTAACCCACGTTATGTACATATTTGAAAAGTTAGGAAGATTTTTAACGGTTTCTTAAAAAGGATCATATATGAGGATTTTACTAAAAAAAGTTCATCAACAAATTTTTATTATTTTAAAAACTAACATTCTTTTTTGTCTTTCATTTTCTATTCACCAGCAATAAAGAATCACTTAAAGCTATGTCCATTAAGAATTCGGAAAAATAAAATCATGTAAAAACTGTATCTCGGTAACGGATTGACGTACAAATTAGCTCAATACACCAAAACAAAGTTAATTTACTGTACTTTAAAGAAAAAATACAAACTAAAAACATTTCTCGTCGTTTCTAATGAAAATTTGCACTTTATTCTTTATTCCTCCCATCCAACGCAGCATACCTGCGGAGTCAGCTTCTTTGGCACATTTGGTCCACATGTTGGTCTTCTGAGTCGCAACCTGAGCTGTTTTTCCACTTTTCTTAAGCTTCCGCTTCATTACTGCCCAAAATCTGTCGATGAGCCGGAACTGTGGGCAGTTGGGTGGACTTATAGTTTTATCGATGAAATCTACGTTACACTCAGTAGCAAAAAAAAAGCCGAGCAAAAATTTCCTTCCAAAAAACGCGTTGTTCAACCTTCTGTAACTTTGTCAATTATCGATATTTTTGGCTGAAAACTTCAACTCAACTTTGACGCCAGCTGTAGTCCAAACCACTTGATAGAAACAGTTCAAATTTTGTCCACATCATTTAACGTATTGTTTCAAGCGATGGAGAAATTAATAATACGGTATCTAAATTTTTCACAGAAATACGGATTTTTTAAATTGCTATGTCCAAAAATGACTGTTTTCACATATGTTATGATAACTTCAGACTTATAAATTCAACTAACATGAAATTTTGGTCACGTAAGGTTTATACATTGGTTATAGTGTTGTGAAGTTTTCAGCCAAAAATATCGATAATTGACAAAGGTACAAAAGGTTGAACAACGCGTTTTTTGGAAGGAAAATTTTGCTCGGCATTTTTTTTGCTACTGAGTGTATTATCATAGTACCACTGAATGACTTCCCGGCTGTAGTGGCAACTCGCCAAATCTGGCCAAAACTTTACGGGACCTTTATGGGCTTTAATGAAAGGTTGTACGTGGTTTTTGAGGCATTCTTCCTTGTATAGCTTCGAGTCCATCGTATTATTCGTCACGAACACTTTGGTTTTTGCTCCGCAGCTGCATACCCCTTGCCAAAAGGTGTTCGTCTATAAATGCTCTTCAAGTCTATGTAATGTATTCATATACATGATTTTATTGTTTCATCTATAATTAAATGTTTCATGGATATTTCTACTTCATTTAATAACCCTCACATTCCAGAGTTACATTAATCGGCCAATGAATGAGCTATAAAGAAGCACCAGGCTGTATATTATTAACAGATGACTGTCATTATTGTTTGAAACATTTCATCATATTATTTTATTTATAAGTATATGTATTACTGTATTAAACATATATAACCATTTCACTAAACTTTTTTCACAAATTGTCTGTGGATCAGAATACGAATAAATGCTAAATGCTTAATGCTAAGATGACACATGCATGGTTCAGTTCAAATATTTAAATATCAGCCTCCTGGGATGGTTTGTCACCACAAGGAGACGATGTGGACCCTGCACATATTGAACCCATCACCACATGGGCTGGGACCAACGACTTTACTTACACTAACTCCGATGGAAGACGTGATCAGAAATTTTTCGTTTCAAAAATTCCCAAACGACGCCGACTGGAATTAAAACCGAATCGACTAAAGAGAGAAACAACCACGCTTACCACTATAGCACCGGAGCCGTCAATGATATTTGAATGAAATCAAAACTCAGCAACCTTTTGATCATCGGGATCGATAACTGACCCGGTCGAACAAAACCGGTCTCTTCCGCAATAGCATCATCAACCCATTCTATAAGGGTCTATCAATTAAAATTCCTACCATCCAACGAGATTAGCAGCAACCCTGAAAAATAATCACAAATTATTGCGATCCCTTCTGGGAACGGCCTTCCCATATGCTCCTCATTATGCATGGACGGTCAATAATAGTCATAAATTTCATCCCTTTTATGAAAAACGGGCGCTAAAACGTTTACCCATCTCCTTCTCTGTCATACGATAGGTTATCTAAATGGTCATTACGCAGCTTCATTACAATCTCGTGTGTGAGTCCATCGTACCACGTGGAGGAATATAGATATTAAGAGTCGTCCGCACGGCTTTCACAGCATCACTCAGCAGTTTCTTTCGTACAATTTTTCAGAATAACATGCCAGCAACGGGTGGAGAATCCCTCCTCTAATTGATGCTATCTTTATTTACAGGCTTGTTTTATTTATTATCATTTTTAACCAACCCAGTCGAGTGTCGGTTTTGCAATCCTTTCCCCGCGTAGGTCTATTTATTTTCCCTTGTTGGCAGCTACTAGACTAGAACAATTGGGAGGGTGGAAATTCTTTCCACTGTGGCAAATTGAATCCCCACCATTCTGGAAACCGTAGCTTATCGCCGGGTCATGGAAGGCACTTCCCTAAACTGCGTCTCCTGTGTTGGCGAGCGTCTCGTTTACAAAGCGAATTGGCATTGCTCCTTGTTTGTGATCTTTCCGGAGTTGCCAGTTGTTCGACGGCTGATGACTTCTATTCATTGTGGAAAGCTTGCAGCACTGCGTAGATCCGGGTTGACGACCAACGTCGAGAGCATTGCAAACGGTCAGAGCATAGTTTTGATAAACATCGCCGCTCTAAATTATTCAAATTTATGGTATGTTTTTTGCTCGTCTACATTCGACTCCTTGCTCCCCTATGGTCCCATCATACATGTGTTGTATTGAAATGAAATCTTGGCATTGTTTTGAACGACACCACAGCAACTAGCCAGCAGTAGTCTGCACAGATTAAAGCATGAAATAGTAACACAACAGTTTATCTTTTATTAACCATCTAAATGAATTTAAATTGCTACCAGGCCCGATGGGCGATGGGTGAAGGATAAGGGTGAAACTAGGGTTGTTTTTAGAGCAACGCGTTTGGATGGGTAGTTGGCAAGATTTAAATGGAATTCCAGCTCATTGGCAACGAAAGAACGTTGAAAATTTCTTGAAACAAACAAAGGTGATCCCGCAACACATTTACAGGATGTTTTATGGTTCTCCACAACCATAACTGGAGGATAACTGTTGTGTCTGGCGATGGAAGAAAATGGGTAAATATTTTATCTTACTGTAATGGAAGTTTGTTAACGCAGACCATTACGTGGGAGCTTTGATGGGATATTGTGGAAGCCAGTCTGAGTCATGCAACAGTTCTGCGAATTTCTCCTTAATGTAAACATGCGTCGTGAAGTGGAATGGATCCTTCATGCGAGGCGAGTTTTATTACGGGCACTCGAACATTCCAAAAGCCTGCAAATGACCGACCCAGGACGCTGTTCCGAAAATATCCATAAGGCAATAAAAACCCACAACTATAAAGTAAGGGTGAAGGGCCTCTGTCGCACGCTGAATTCCAAGAGCCAGGGAGCTCCTACGAAGAAAAAAGACATCGTATATGGGCTAAGACAATGTCCAAGTGAAATTGAGGAAAACAAACATGTAATCAAATCGTCCGTTCGACCTACCGTATGTATGATCCCTTGCTCATAAACAGGAAAGTTAGTGAATAATTTAAATTGATATGAGCTGGCAGGCGCGGAACGACGCCAGGACATGAAAGATGTCCCCTTTTGCTCCCATTTGAACGAAGACAACATCGTCGTCGTCGGCATCAGAACATATAGAGAGAAACGCGCGAGAGTTGCTATGAAGGCTGCATTCAAATGACCCATTTAGGAATTGAAATTTATAATGCTAGGGCTCGTGTCGTTTTCTCCGTCGGCATTTATGGTTATTGCCGACTTGTTCTTGCAGCGAATAAACTGGGGAACCATTTCCCGTTCGTTCGCCTGTCGGATCGTTTTAGTACCGAGGAAAACTCATAAATGAAGAAGTTGTTAACATATGTCCGACACCACAGTGGAACTCGTTCATGGGAAAAACAGTTCAGGTGTTTGGTTGGTATTCACGCAACGTTCCTGAAATTGAAGATTATACGATAAAACTTCATGCCTAATTGATCCAGCAGTTGGTGCTGAAAAAAGGATAACCTGTGCGGTAGACTGCGATATTTGGCAGTTGATCAAAACTGATTCCAACGCTTATGAACCATGCAGCATCAATTGGCCATAAGAGTTCATCGATCCTTGCGCAGTATTTGCAATTTCACAGGCAATCGACCGAAAACTACATTGTGTGGATGCTCGATTGTAGTCAGCGAAAACGCCAGGGAGAGAAAGAGACTAATAAAGCCTTAATAAATTACAAAATACAGCATCTAGAAGGAGAGGAACGAGTCAATGAGGCGATGCCAGATTTGATTTTTATTGTGACTGATTGAAATCAATTTATTATATTTACTTTTTTTATTGCATTTATTACCTTCGTTGCGTATAATCGCATTTCGAGTCGAGCTGTGCCTGCCATGATATTAGGGGCTTCGGGAGTCATGCCATGGATAGGGATTGTGATTTTATAGATTTCCCTAGTCGAACTGGATGCTTGGAAAAGGGACCGGGAGTGTGTTGGAAATCTGCTCAATTCGTGGTAGGCACTTTTTATTGTGTTTTATTTATGCTTGCGGCGAAAAAAATAATACGAAATCAGTGCACAATGTTTATTACGAGCTTTTGTTGATGTTGATTGGTGAAGGGCGTGGAATACAATAGTTCTGTGGTTGCTTATTAAACAAATTGGATTGTCCTGCTTCCCTTGCCTAAGTGGCATGATTAAATTATGTCATGATTTTTTTATTCGGGATGAGAATCGTTGATGTCTGCTTTATAGGAGGCATATTTTATTTGTGATTAGATCATAGTTGTTTTTTTTACTGTCCTTATCTACACACTATAAAAATGTCATGTGAATTTCTGTTCCGCGAAACAGATACATGCGAGCTTCCTTTTGTTACATAAGAATGAGTTGAAATAGATGAGAAAATATATTCAATCAAACACATCTTTCGTAAAATTCTGTATGTGCCAGTTTCAGGAGACATAATTAAACGCGAAATCTTTCTTTACGTTTTCCGACTTTTTACAAAAATGAATTACGTCTCGTGTAAAATTCATAATTCTTAAGTGTGTGGCATTCGTTTATCACTTCTTCAACAAGTTGCGAACTCCCCACACAGACGCAAAGGATACGATTGGAATCACAAGTAAGGAACTACAAATGGCGGAAGGAATCTTGTGGCAGATTGTACAGTCTGAAGAGTTTCCTGAGGATGTCACAATCTTGAAGCAGAAACGGGAGAATCAAGGCGCGCTGGGGAAACAACTGGGTTCATCGAGTGGAATTATGAAACTTACACCGTTTGCTGATGACAACAGTGTGCTGCGAGTGGAAAGTCGTGCTGCGGCGGCGGAAATACTATTCTACAAGGCGAAGTTCCCTATTAAATATTCTAGCGAGGAATCACCGAATCACGGAGTTGGTATTGGACTACTACCATCGAGAATTTGGACACGCAAATGACGAAAGTTCCATGTTTCGAAACTACAAGTTCAGGTTCGACTCGTCAGGAAACGGTGCATGTGGTGTCTTTTGTACAAGGCTACGCCTTACAGTGGCACAATTCTGAAAAAAGACGGTCAAAAACATTTTCACCCTTTTGTCATCATTTTATCGACTAGGTGTTTTGGGAAGAGTTGCTCAAAATATTATTACGCATCTTTTGAAAAAACACGCCTATCCTTTCAAATTCCAGCTACATGATAACTGGTTGTTGTTTTCGACAAAAATGCAGAGCAGGTAATTTAAAATAAAGTTGCTCAGGACACTAAGTTTCTAGAGCTTAACGTTAAAAAGATATGATAGGGTTGATATGCTAGTAATGGACCCCGTAGTAGAAGCTTTGAACAGCTTTGAATTCCATAAGAATTTTATTTACTTTTTGTGCAACACTCCTACATTTGATGAAAATAACTAGTCATTTACACAGAATTATGGTAAACACTATTTGTTAGTCCAGGTTTTCCTGGTAGACAGCGATAATTCGCGATGATCATTATGCGCTTTTTTGGACCCATTTTCTTATTTTAGACCCGGGTCTATAATGCGCATATCAACTAATTTGATTATAATGATTAATCTGACGCTTCTAAGCCAATTTGTTATCTCGTAGACAAATAGGGTAGCGCATATATTTTGGACATGTATATATTATGGCCACCTTCCATCACGGAGAGAAATGAGTCTTGTTTGAAATAACCAACACTATAGTTGAAATGTAAAGTCTGGCTCTGCTTGAGTTGAAGTTGATGTTTGTTTGCTTCAAATTGCGTTTGTAGTTGAAGCAAACCGTCTTTTCAAGTGATTTCTACTCAGATAATAACATTGTTTTAAATTTAATATTAGTTGATTGGAACTGCAAGTCTGCTTATTTTCAATCCTAAACATGTTTGTTTTGACCAGACATTTAATTGCTTTACACAGTTCTGTTTTGCTGATTCAAACTGTGATCTTAGGTTGAAATAACCTGAATGTTTGGTGAAAATAGGGTAAATACCAACCTTAAATATGATGGAGAACAAACTACATGATTAGTTTCCCTCATCTGGTGTCAGTAAAATTCCTATCAGTTGTTCGTGCGGGGACATTTCGCGAGTCCGGAGTGAAATAAGTGATTTAGTGTAATCTATGATTCAAAGTGATTAAAAGTCTATTACAGTTATATGTGGGGGAGGTAGCTCATCAACTCTTCCGGTCCGCCTCTAAGCATCATGCTATGAGGTACCAGGTGGTTACACACCGATTACCTGTCGATCTTCCAAGTTTAGAAGACGTCTGTATTGAATTATCTCAAATTATAATATTTCGCCCACTATATCACAAAACATTGCGATTTGTTGAGCGGATTGCAGATAAGGAAAGCATTGGGTATAGGACCAAGTTTCTCCCGGCTGGTGCTAAACAAGATGAGCTTGGAAATCAATAGAAGCATAAAGTTGACAATAGGCGCGGAATGCTTCAGGGGCGCTTATTCGCAAAATCCTTCAATCGTGATGCAAAGTTTAGATTAGTCTTTGGGACGTTCAATAAGCAATAAGCAGAAGATATCGGTTCCAGTTGTGAAATTGTTTTTAGACTGTAGTTGTGCAAGTTGACAGTTTGCGAAAATCAAGGAGCCTGCGTCGGGCATCGGTTGTAAACAGTTGTGTCGAGGGTTTGTTGCGCAATATTTTGTTATAGGGCATATCGCGTTTTCTATTGTTTCGTTTACCTTTTGTTCGGTGGCGCGAGTGATTGAGTGAACAAAGAAGAACAATAAGGCTGCTTTCCGGTGAGATGTGTTGGTTCGCCGGGTGTGGTGGGCGGGTAGTGGGGTTTTTAATTAATTGTGATCCATATTATTCGTTCGTCAGACTCGCTGGGCCACATATCTAGGAACCAGCCAATCACTATTCTATTTTGTGAGTGGCTGCAACAGCGTCTGTACTATTGGTGTAAACTGATTTAAATTGATATAAATAACCTTGTTTTCTCAATGAAAAACCACCATCACAATTTGTGAGTGAGAAAGCGTATTATATATGTTACCACTAATGAATATCTTTATTATGTTTGCTATCTTTCCATGTATTTAAATGCGTCCCGCACAATATACGAGCGGTACTGGAAATCGAAGAGCAAGTTGGATGACAAAAACATGCAGTATCAGTGCAACAACAACCACAAGGAGAAGAAACAGATGAGAACTATTCATACTTGAACTTATCAATAACAATAATCACTAAATCATTATTTCGTTTTTGTTTCAGCATTCAAACGCCCCTCTCTCTCTTGCTTCACTTTTTGCCTCCTACTATCCTCTATGTAATGAATCTAACACTTCTAGGGTTTTTTTTTCATTAGGGTGAATCTGCAATTGAGAGACTCTCTTTGATTACTTTCTCTTTCATTCATATTCCATTCAGCGTTACGTTTTTCATTCAACAATTTGTAGAGTACGGTAGCCAGCACTGTTGTGTTTCTATCTGTACTAAAGAATCAATCAAAAGATTTATAATGGCGCTGTAATAAATGAAAGAGAGCGAGAGAGGAGAGAGCCTCTCATTGTTAGAAAAAAAAAAACCTAGACTTGTTGGGACTGGTTAGTTAATAACCGGGGCTATATGGTCTAGGGTATATCAACGGGTAGGCTTGGTAGGTTCTCCCCTAGCCCAAACGCAGATGGGCGGACAGTGGTCTGCCAGGGCGGGGACTCAGAAATTACAATTACAATTACAGTTATATGTTATTCTTTATAGAGGAATAAAATGCCGTAAAGCCGGGAGAGCGTAAAGTGATTTTTTTATCTACTATACGAGACCTTAAATAAAACTAAACGCATAATTGTCATAATAAACATAAACAATTGTCCATGCCCTATGGTATACACTATACCTAATAAGTTTTGCGTTTAACGGTAGTCCAGCTAAAAATATAAGTAGAACGAAAAATACGGTAGGTGTAGTACTAATTTTTATTTGATTTCAACCAGCTGGTTGGTTATTTCAAACGATACCGCTGATTTCAATTACCGATTCGATATTTATTTCAAACAGAATAAGTTGGAACAAGCGTTGAGTTTTGTTTGAATTTACATAAAGGGCGATACGGTCAAAATTTGGTCAATATCAACTTGACGTATTTCTTTCAATTTTGCATTTAAAAAACCTGAACACCCCTCATTTTGAAGGGGTGTGTGCGTAGAATGTTGCTCCTATTTTGATTTTGGAATTCACTCTTCAGTTGTCAAAATGCCGTCCAAGCAAGAAGAGCAGCGTATCAAAATTTTGCTCGCGCATCGCGAAAATCCGAGCTACTCGCACGCAAAGTTGGCAAAATCGCTAAAAGTTGCCAAATCAACCGTTACAAATGTAATTAAAGTGTTTGGGGAACGTTTGTCGACAGCCAGGATGTCTGGATCGGGGGGAAATCGAAAACCGGAAGCCGCTGAGACGACAAAGAGAGTTGCCGGTAGTTTCAAGCGAAACCCTAACCTATCTCTCCGAGATGCCGCAAATATGCTGGGTGTATCGTCTACAACCGTGCATCGAGCCAAAAAACGAGCCGGACTATCGACTTACAAGAAGGTAGTGACTCCAAATCGCGATGATAAACAAAATACGACGGCCAAAGCGCGATCCCGGAGGCTGTACACGACGATGCTGACGAAGTTTGACTGCGTGGTAATGGACGACGAAACCTACGTCAAAGCCGACTACAAGCAGCTTCCGGGACAGGAGTTTTATACGGCAAAAGGAAGAGGAAAGGTAGCAGATATTTTCAAGCACACGAAACTGTCAAAGTTCGCAAAGAAATATCTGGTTTGGCAAGCCATCTGTACCTGTGGCTTGAAAAGCAGCATTTTCATAGCTTCCGGGACTGTCAACCAAGAAATTTACGTGAAAGAGTGTTTGAATAAACGTCTGCTGCCTTTCCTGAAGAAACACGGTTGTTCCGTACTGTTTTGGCTGGATTTGGCATCTTGCCATTACGGTAAAAAGGCCATGGAGTGGTACGCCGCCAACAACGTGCAGGTGGTTCCCAAGGACAAGAACCCTCCCAACACGCCAGAGCTCCGCCCAATTGAGAAATACTGGGGTATTGTCAAGCGGAACCTAAAGAAGACCAAAAAAACTGCTAAGGACGAGCAGCAGTTCAAGGCAAACTGGCTTTCTGCGGCGAAGAAGGTGGACAAGGTGGCTGTACAAAATCTGATGGCAGGGTCAAGCGTAAGGCCCGGCAATTCGGATTTGGAAAAGCGGAAGCCTAACTGAATATTTTTCCTGAATTTTATACTAATTGAACTTGAAAAAGAACATTTAATTTGATTTTAAATAAACGATTTCACCGATTTACACGCGTTTTCCCTTGACCAAATTTTGACCGTATCACCCTTTAGTAATGTGCTTGTGCGTTTTTTAATATTGAAATTTGGTTGATTCAACTTAAACTGGTTGTTTTTACCATACTTTTTCTCCATGATAGATAAAATTCTAAACGCATCCAATGTGTTACAACACCAGACCTATCTAGGTTCAATCTAGGTACACCTAGAATAAAACAAGTACAATCTTGGATGCATATACATATAGGGTGTTCGGTTCCTTAGTGCAAAAATTTTCAGGGGCGATAGGGAATGGTATTTGAGAAAAACGAAAGTTCTACGCGTATGGTATAATCTAGATTTTTTCGGAGTTGTTGAACTTTTAATTTTTTGGTACATTTAAGTCTTAAATTGGCTGTATCTAAAAATTATGTTATTTAGCAAGATTTTATTTGGGATGCTGATTCCAAACAATGGACAAAACCGTGCAAACTCTTCTGGAAAAAACATAGCTGTTTTCCAGAAACCATGTGGTACTGTTTTGAAAACATTTGAAGTTGTGCATCCTGCGCACAGACATTACCATGGTTTGGTTGAATTCATGATTTTATTATCTGCTAATTGGAGGCACAACATGCCGCATTCAAAGCAAAACTGTAAAAAAACTATGCAAGATAGAAAGTTTGTGTTAAGAGAGAGAGAGAGAGAGAGAGAAGAGAAAGAGAGAGAGAGAGAGAGAGAGAGAGAGAGAGAGTTGTAGAGCACTTTTTAAGCCATGTTTTTTGTTTTCGAATGAAGGAAATAAAATTTTGCTAAATAACATAATTGAGTTACAGCCAATTTAATACTTACATCCACCAAAAATTAAAAGTTCAATAACTCCGTATACTTTGAGATTTCTCCATATGCGTAGAACAATTTGTTTCCTCAAATATCATACCCTACATATTTGCATTAAGTAACCAAACACCCTGTATAACGTATTTTACAGCAAAATGACCAAAATACATACATGTTCAAAATAAATTCGTCCCCGTATACTGATAGAAAAGTGATGAAAATATCTAAGTGTCCGATACCTCAGATTCCGAGTAGGTATGCTTACATTTATTAGTTTTTCCTAATCAACAATTTTCACTTTAGACGGTGTGCAAACAATAAGTTCGGTTTGTTTACAAACTGAAATGAAAGGCACTGATATAGTCTTTCCTTTTATACTCCCCATACGCGGGGTAACGATCTGTGATGATGTTGTTTTAGGAAGGAAATAATTTCTCATCACCATGAGGCTCTAGGAGTAGACAGCAATTTTTGCTAGAACAAAGTTGTTAAGAGAAAGTATTGATAGTTCCGTTAGGTCACGGCAGGCGGTGAAAATTGAATAAAGTAGCTTGAAATTGAGCGGAGGGCATTGAGAGGTAGTATGTATTTCGAAACAGGAACACAAACTTTTACCAAGCATCCCCATGCGGGTAGGTCAAGGCATGATCGAATGCACCACCTTGACTGGTTGAAATGAAGGGTTGCCAAATAGGCAACATAGCACTTCCAATTATTCCTATAATGGACCCTCAAGATTTAGACAATTTATTCAATTTTTCATAGCTTTTATAACTGCATAGTAAAATTTAATATAAGTACTAGGTATTAACGAAAATGCATTTTTAAAATCTACAATTTATTTTTATGATCAAATGCTTTTTTTTTCTCCTGTAACGAAAATACTAACAAATTACTGTACCATGCTGTGATCAGGTAAAAATAATTAATAATGATATTTTATAGTAACAATTGTAAAGAATCATAGTCCAACCTTTGTTTTAGTGTTGATACTATGTGTTTTAGCTGAAATTGCTTAGGTGAAATACGATAATAACAAAATAATTACAATAATATGCCAGGGGGTCCATTATACGACTACAATCCCTATAATTGGTTTACTTTCAGCACTACTTTAAAATGTTTTTTAGGTAAGGGAAGGTTCATTAATTATGTCACGCAGTAAGGGGGGAGGGGGGGTTTGAGAAAACGTGACGATCCATACAAAAAAAATTGGAGGTCCATACAAAAAACGTGACAAGGGGGGGAGGGGGGTTAAAAAAAGTCAATTTTTGCGTGACGTAATTAATGGACGTCTCCTAATTAGTACTTTGTTCAAATTATTAAAATACACATTTTTGCTGTACATACTAATGCACTCTCATGACCACATTCTGATATATGGTGATTGATGTGTCTGTGTAAATTCATAATCAACCGCCTCAAAAAGGGTGAGCGGGTCCTGGCGGGAGTCTAAAACAGATTGTATTTGAAAGATTATTTTTTAACAAATATTCCTGAAGTTTTCAGCGTTGAGTACTTAAGGGCAGGGATGCAATACTCCTCGGTGCAAGCAAGGTGCTTAGTGAAAAGGAACTCCGCACAATGGCAAACGCAAACTCGCCCGAGAGCTTTTGTTTTGTTTCCACTCTCTGCTAGGTATCACAATTTGAGTGACACCAAAGTGTCCGTCGTTTGCACTCTCACCACACAATAGGTCGGAGCGTGTGAGCGATCTCTAAGGAGCACCCAAGAGAGCAGAGTTGTTTCACCGGGGAGAGTCACCCTGGTAAAAACCGTTATTGTTAGTTTTATACCGCAACACATGAATTTGAACAATTTGACAA